>JASANA010010053.1:0-12864 GCA_030248095.1 Ptycholaimellus sp. GST1_10
GGTGTTCGCTAGATCTTAACTCTCCCACAAAGGCTCTTGCTCTTCTCAGGAAGCTTCATTTGCTCTGATTCTTTTTTCATTGGAAAGAGCATCTTCTAATTGACCGAAAGTTGCAGCAATCATTAGCAAATCACTCAAAACCATTTGTCCAAACTCCTTCTTCTTCTTCTCCTTCTTCTCCTCCTCCGCATCTATTCAATGGACGATAGTAGGTATTCATTTCATCCCCCCCTCCCTGGGTCCCTGTGCTCCGTGCATTATTTGTTTATTCATAACTCTTCAGTTATACTAAGGAGCTATATGCACCAGTGGTGTAGTGGTCTAAGCGAATGGTCAGCTGAATGAAACTGGCTGTTGCGAATCCATCTTACACATTCACTTTAATTTTGGTGTTTTAAAGTTGAGAAAATGGTATCATCGGCAGGCCAAATGTAAGGCTTTTTTTCTCCCAAAAATCGATTGCTCTGAGTGTTGCCAATGAAAATTTCTCGAAAATTTGAGTTATTTTGCCAATAAATGTGCATTGTATGTTTCAATTTCGAAACTTTTCATTGTGTTACATTTCAGCCGACTCACTTTCAGCCGACTCACTGCAACTCCAATCTGCACTGAACTTGGTCAGCGACTCGTGCTGTGACTGGCAAATGCAGCTCTCTGTCGGCAAATGCACCATCCTGCCCATCGGCACTGGCCTCCAAACTCAATACCTAGTCAACGGCACTGCCCTACCGCCTCCCTCCACCAGCCCACAGCGAGATCTAGGCATCCTGGAGCCGTTTTCATTTGGTGGTGTCGTTTTGCCCGTTGGGCCGGCCCTACACCGCAGGGCCAGCGGCACCACGACACTAGCCTTTTTGGGGGGTGCTTTTCTTTGCGGCCCTACGAGCCGGTGCCGTTGCGGCTCGTTGGGCCGCTGCTGGCACCACGAGGCTGCCAGCTGTTTAAATGTCGCCTGTTGCCTCTATCATAGTTCTAGGGCACGACAGACCCTAGTTATGAATGGGCAATTAAAATTTAGGTTGATTGCTTGTCGCAGAACTGATCCAACCTAAGTCATAAATTAATCAATCGAAAGCCTTATGACATCCGATGAAAATGAAAATCCTTATGTAAAAATTCTTGCAAATTTGATTAATGACTTTGAATTTTGAAAATATGAGAAGTAACTTCAAAAAAGAACATTACAAACCTTGACATGGCGGAATTTTGCAGCAATATTAAATCATTGCTTGGTTCATCAATTACAAAATCAGGACTTTATTGACGATTTTGACAAATTGGGCTAAAAAGAGCATAACTTTTCTTTATTTTTATGCTGCTTACCTTGTCGATGTTGTTTACTCTTCATGCAATGGGCATGGGCATATGGGCATATGAAACAAGGTATTCTCGGCTATTGCCAAGATGCGCGGCCTTTGTTCCAAGTAAGCAACGTTATAATCCATGCATAAGAATCACTTCTAGTCAAAATCAGCTGGTTTAATTCAAAAGCCTTAAACATATGCTAGTTCGAATTTTTTAAACATCTAAGGTTTAAGTTTTTGGCCACAAAGCGAAATATTACAAATTTGTTTCATAAATTCCTTTTAACAGCTTCAAGTCACCACCTTGAAGCCAAACCACAAGCCTAACTCCCAAAATTGAGTTAATTTTGTTGAAAAACTAGGGATTTATAGATGTTTTAATTGTTGAAACATTAGGATTTTGGTTTTTTGACTATAAATCAAGAAATAATAAATTTTTCTAAAATTCCTTTTGCCAGCTTTGAAATGTTACTTAGACGGACGTATCTGCCAAAAATCAGTTAATTCCATTGGAAAACCAGTGATTTACGATTTTTCGTATTTTGAAACATCAAAAAATTGAGTTTTTGGTGAAAATCAAAAAATTTCTCCAAGCCTTAATAATGGGGCCAAGGCATCACCAAGGCGGACTTTCATGGAAAAACCACTGATTTACGATTTTTAGTGCTTTGAAACATCAAAAAATTGAGTTTTGGGCGAAATTCAAAAAATTACGCCAAGCGCCAAAAATGGCCTGGAGATACCACCCAGGCGGACATTCATGCAAAAAATTAGCCAATTTCGTTGAAAAACCGCGGAGAATGGGACTGGAACAGACAAATATATATATATATATATATATATATATATATATATATATATGCGGACAGACGGACGCAAAAATGAGGTAACTGCTTAAGCTGGCCTTGGCCGCCCGCCCCGTCGGGCCGGGCGCCAGAGCCCCTCCGGCCTCCGGGCACGGGTGCTACGGCCCCTACGCTTCGCCTAGCATGCTTCGCATGCTAGGCTACGCTGCAGGGCCTCCGCACCCATGCCCTCCGGGCCTCCGGAGTCCTGACTGCCCCTGCCCTCCGCGGCTGGGCCTTCGGCCGCGCAAAAAACTGTGAGCATTCAAAACTGACAATTGGGGCAGATAAGAATGTTGCTGGATTTGCTCAATGCCTGCTGGCTCTTTCAAATTCTCATATCTGCTTCTGCCTCGCATAAATAGCAAGAAAATCAATTTCAACACTTCCAAAGCAATAGAAATTAGTTTTAAGTTACCTTCACAATCCTATGCAAAAATATTTAATTATTAAATTTTTTAATAATTTTTTAAAGAAAGATTTGTGCGCCCTTAAGTGAAAATCGTCTGATCAATGTAGCAAAATCATTCAAATAAGTTTTCTTGACTAAAATAAAGTAAAACCATCGTGGTGCCGATGCCAGCTACCCTGCCCCTACCCAGGGCCGCTCAAAACGACACCACGAGCCGATTGGCCCAGCCAAAAGAAAACGGCTGGAGCTGGCTACACCGGCACCGGCACCACGAGCCCATACTTAAGCTGGTGCCGGTGTCGCAAATGAAAACGGCTACTGATGACACCCCAGCTGTCCTTCTCTGCCCACTGCTCCTCTATCTCCTCCCGTTGTCGCGCAACCTGCTCTGTAATTCTCAAAGCCTTTACCTCTGCTGACCCTGACACCAGCGAGTTATATATATATTGAGCACTCACTTTATATACCTGTACATATTAAAGTGAGTTGCAAAACTCCTTTGTATCATAATAAACGATTATATAAAGACTAATTTTATTGTAACATCAAGTCATTTGGTAATTGGGTTAATTGAGTGAAGCGACTAGTACTATTACTGTTAACGCTAATTAATTGGTTTCTGACCCCTTGACACCATATTTAAGTCAGAAACATTGTATGCTTGGGTAAGTAAATGGCCAGCAATCGCCAGACCAAAAAGGCCACCTCTGTTTTTTGAGCCTATTTTTTTTTCTGCTGCAGATTTCAATAAACGGACACCACCACTGTTTCAAGCTATTCATGGGTTTTTTTTTGAGCCCAAGAACGTCTCTGTAGGTGCTTCCTACGACACACAGCAGTTGTTAACAAAAGGTCACTTTCGACCCTCTGTGTTATAACTTTTGGAGTTTTGCAACTTAGCCCCCCTCCCCATGTTAAAGAGTGATCGCTCCATTTATAAATACACCTCCATGCTGACACCCTAATCCAAGCCTACTACACTTTTGCTAGACCCCTACTCGAGTACACCCAGGGTGTCCCATTCCAATTCTTGCCTGTCTCCACAATGCCTATTGTTCCGCAAGTATAGGATAATTAGGAACAATCTGAACTCCAATTATTCCTAACCCAATTTTATTGTGATAAACTGGAAGTATTGCATAAGGAACGGCATTTGGGGTAATAAGGATTCGAAATAGGTTACACAAGTACTTGAAGAATAGGAATGGGCAACGATTTTTGTGGAAAGGGGGGTAATTATGAGAGTTAGGATGGGCAACCACTGGATCCAAACGCGCGCCTACTATTGCCTCCTCCACCCAGAGTGTTCTTCCACCGTATTCCTGGTGGGAATGGAAGGCGGGCTGAGGGCAGGCCACGGCTGCCTTGACCCAAAAAGACCACTTTGGCCAGTTTTGTCCCCTTTTGGCAGAACCTAGGAATGAGAATTTTTGGGCTTTTAGAAGTGTTAAGGCAAGGGCTTGAGCTTTAGTCCAGGTAAATTGCTGAGGCAAATTTACAGAATATTGCCTGAGCAATGGCGGCGATGGAGGAGCCAGTGGAAGAGGAGCAGGTGGTCGGGCAGGTGGTTGGGAAACAGAAACTGCCACTCGCCGCCTACACTGTCCCCGTCAGCAACTACCTGTCCAAGGAAGGTCCGAAAAGAGGTCCCAGGCGAAGCCAGACCAATGTTACTTTCATTCTTCCATTCTTTCGCTAGCTCAATGGATAACCTAGATGGCGTGACTGTAGGTGTGGAAGGCGGCTTGGTACACCACTGCGACTGGCCGGGGGTGGCCGGTGGTGGCCGGGAGGGCCCCCACCAAGGTACTAACCGGGCCCAACGTTGCTTAACTTCGCAGATCGGACGGAAATTGACGACAGCCCCTTCATTCAAGTACTAACCGGGCCCAACGTTGCTTAACTTCGCAGATCGGACGGGAAAGCGTCATTGCAGCATGGCATGCCAGGCGGGTGGCCGGGGGTGGCCGGTGGTGGCCGGGAGGGGGGCATTGAATTGTGATAGGCTTAATTATGATACAGAATTAGGAGTAATTGCTAGGATTCAAAAAGGATACAGGACGAATTGTGAGAGGTTTAATTATGATGCAATGTGAACGCATAATTTTTGGGGCCTTTTCGGGCCTGTTTCCTAAAGATCCTAGCAATTACTCCTAATTCAGAATCATAATTCCGAATCATAATTGCCCGAATTATGATACAAGGAAGAACTTGAACGATGGAAATTAATAGGATACAGAATTATGAGTCTGTGAGCTGCTCCTATTGTTCCCGGCCGACTTTCGGGCATTTGGGCCACCCTGAGTACACCTCCCCAGTGTTCAACTCAATCAGAACAGCTGATAGCCACATTATAGAATCTGTCCAACGCTGGTACACAAGGTGCATCTACTCTCGCTTCCATTGGAAAATTGTAGGTTACCCTCAGTGCTTGCTCAGATTGAACTTAGAGCCCCTTAGCAAACGCCGCAAAGATGCTGATCTGTCCCTCCTTCACAAAGTCTATACAGGCAAACATTTCTGCCCCAATCTAGTTCTTAGAAAAATCAATGCTAGAACCCTCTCCCATAACCACCATCTCCACCAAAACCCCCATGCCCGTGGAATCACTTCTCTCATGTGGCCCCAAAGATGCATCGCTGACTGGAACAAAATACCTGAATCTGTGATACTCGCCTCCCACTCTACATTCTGTGATTTCTTGAAAAGCGACTGACCAAGTCCCTCTTTGTTTGGCAGGCATTGCTGCTTCTGCCTTGTTTCCCAGTTTTCACTGGAGTAAAAATCAAATCAAATAAAAAGTTTATTTTTCATTAATTATTTATTTGTTAATCTGAATAAAATCTTATCTAAATATAAAACCAACAAAATCAAATTTTTATTTGTACATTTTATACTACATTAAAAGTGGAAATATCTGGTACCATCAGCAAGCTGCAAAACTGAGCCTCTTTTCTCCAAAATTTCGCAATTGCCTCGAGTAAAAAGTCAAGGAAATACAATTTTTAGTAGTGCAATATGCTGCATCATCTGCATTTTGTTTTTGGGCACGCATGGAAATAGACACTGAACTGCACGCCAAAAACAAAATGCAACTGTCCAAGCAGCAGATTGCACTACTAGAAATTGTATTTCCTTGACTTTTTACTTGAGGCAATTGCAAATTTTGGAGAAAAGAGGCTCACATTTGGCTTGCCGATGGTACCAGATATAATATTTCCCAATTGAGGTAGCATATTTTGCAAGTGCTCAGGGTCAGGGTCGAAGAGAAAGAGAGATGTCAAGTCCCATTGAGCTTCTGGAGGAAATGGGCTTCTCCCAGAGTCAGGCGTTGGTTCCCTTCTCATCTCTCATGCTTTAAACCAATGGTGTATGCTGCAGGAAAACGGCACTGCAGGCGTGTAGCGAGAATCCCAGCCTAGAGAACCTGGTGGACTGGTTCCTTCCCTCTTTCCGCTTCCTTTCCTCAACCTCAAAATTAACCTTTCCAGGCTTGCCACCCACGCGGATGAGTCCAGCTCTCAGCCAGCCAATCTCACCAGTCCCACCAACGACGACAAGGTCCCCGATTCTCCTAAGGCTCCACAACAGAGCTCCGTAGAACTGGAAGAAGGTCCCTCTTTCTTTCTACCTCGTTGTCTATCCCAGCTATCAGGTTGGCGCCTCATGACAGATGGCGGGACTGCGGCTGCGGGTTCGGATGGGGTGGGGGAAGCCAAGTCCCTCAAGTGCTCCGACTGCGGCAAGGTTTCTCCTTTCCAGACAGCCAAGGGTAGTTGGATGAGGGAATGGAGGCCATTGAAGCTGTTCCGTAACACGGCGGAGGCTGAGTTCCACGCGGCCAAATCCGGCCACGCCAACTTCGAAGAGTCCGTGGAGGAGAAGAAGCCGCTCACAGCAGAGGAGAAAAAGGCCGCCGCTGATCGGTTCATTCGAATCCAGACTCCAATGAAGCCATTGAAGGAGAAAGAATGAATGTTGCAGGATGCAGCAGCGGATTGCGGAGCGTAAGAAGGAGCGCGAGGGTCGGGAGGCTGCGGAAGCCCTGGAGAAGGAGAAGCTTCGCCGTGTGGAGGGGAAGGGGATGGCGCAGATCAAGCAGGACCTCGCCGCCAAGGAGATGCGAGAGCTGGCCGAAGAGCGCAAGCGCCAGAAACAGGAGGATCAACGAGCCAAGTTCCTAGGCCTTCTCTTTGATCTTTTCTGAAAGGATGAATGGGTGATTGAAGGCAGCGCATCTTGGATCAGATCAAGCAGGATCGGGAGAATCGGGCGGCCGCAGCCAAAGGACAGGCACCAGTCACCGCCACTCCCACCGTGGTGGATCCACCCGCGGAGAAAACCAACTACGAGGAGTCCAAACTCAACATCCGCCTCCTAGATGGGTCTACTCTCACCCACGCCTTCCAGGTCAAATCCCACTGCCTCTGATCGAAATGCTGCATTTGCTGGGAGAGGATTGAAGGCCCAGGAAACACTAGCAGCCGTTCGGCTGTTCGTGACGATGAACAGGCCGGACCACATCCTGGGAGAGATCAGCTTCATGACGACCTACCCCAGGAAGGTCTTCACGGAGGAGGAAATGAGCGCCCCGCTCATGGCCCTCGGTTCTCTTTTCATCCTTGCTTTTCATATTGATTTCTGGCAGCCCAAGTTACGAAGTTCTTTAGGATTAGGCAACGAAAATATGGCTTCCCTATTTCAAAGCATATTTGAGCATCAAATAATTCTCTTTTTTGTTCCAATTATACACTGTGAACAGGTCTGGTACCAGCGGCTGTGATCGTAGTCAAGAAGAACCAAGCTATTTAGTGCAGCAAAGTGCTTTCAAGCATCCCAGTGATCCTCCGCTTCGTTCATTTATTAGTTTGTGCGACGAATTCTCTGGTTTCGGCTCATTTCATGCATTCAATGCATACTTACTCTACAATGAGCAAGTAAAGCTCACCGAAATTGGGAATAATATTAGCGAATCAAACTTTTTCATGCATTAACACTGCCAACACAGTCTTTTTGGAAGTGGCAAAAGATAAATTGTAAGCTAAATAGGCATTGAAGAAATGGAAGAAGGAAGGAAGATCAAAGCATTGAGCAAAGAGTCAGCCCACCTCATCGCCACCGGCCAGGTTGAACTCAAACCTCCATTTGGCCTCATGCTCTTGTCGAAAACCAGGCTTTTGGTTCAAAAATAATATTGGAGGTTATCGCGACGTTGGCTGGAGCCGCAAAAGAACTCATCGAGAATGCCCTCGACGCTGAGCCAAGCAACATTGGTGCTTTACTCGATATTTTTCGCATTTTCATTTTCAGCCGCATTTTCGCATTTTACAGAAGTAATCGTCAACAACAAAGGCGTGGACTTGCTGGAAGTGCGAGACTCCGGAACCGGAATTAGGCTTGACAATTGGCCATGGAATTTTGCAAAAACACTTGGCTTGGATTTGAAGGAGTGGGGATTTCGAGAACTTGGCTCGCCCGCACTGCACCTCCAAGCTCAGCTCTTTCGATGACCTCCGCGGTTGCGAGAGTTTCGGCTTCCGCGGGGAGGCTCTCAACGCTCTCGCCTCACTTGGGTCGCATCCACATCCCCTCCCATCCCTTTCACACCTCACGCCACTGCAGGAAACTCAGCATCACAACGCGTCACGAATCAGAGAAGGTGGCGCACTGCCTACGCTTCGGCAGCGGCGGGCAAATCGAAAAGCAGAAAGCCTGCGCCCGCCAGGTGCTATAGACCTGCTCCAAAATGTTGCCAAGACAGCCATTGAAGGTGGGCACGACAGTTTCCGTGGCGGAACTCTTCGCCCCCTATCCCGTCCGCCGCCGGGAGCTGAAGACGAACGCGAACAGAGAGTGGAAGAAGCTCCTCCACACCATCCAAGCCTTTGCTCTCATCGCCTCGCCCGTCCGCTTCTGCCTCAGGCTAGCAGGACAGCAGTCATTTCTCTGTGGACACCAATGCAATGCTTCAAGGGATGCCAGCCGAAAGGAGGCGCTTCTGAGCACGGAAGGGCGCGGGTTGGTGGAAAACGCTCGCAAGGTGCTCGGAGACGCCTTCGCTTCGCTGCTTCCCATCTCTTTGGTGGAACCGTCGGACAGTCTTTGCGAGGAGCTGGGCGTGAAGCCAGAGACATGGAAGGCCCTGGATGTGAAGTATAGCGGGAAGGAATGACAGAGAAGGGATAGAAATGTATGGTTTTGCAGACTGGAGGGTCTGATGTCATCCTACGAAGAGGGCAGCACGTCACTGTCCAAAGACCGCCAGTTCCTCTTCATCAATCGACGCCCCTGCGAATTCCCACTCGTCTCCCAATCTTTACTCCCACCACTCCTTTCCAGGACTTTGGTCATTTTCAGGCACGGAAGATGCTGAACGATCTGTATCGGCAGTACAAGAAGGGCTCCAAACACGGGGCCCCCATCTACGTCATCAATCTCACCCTTCCTCCAGGTATTCTCTGCCCTACAGGGAGGCAGTGAAGCGAAAAGAATACTGCCAGACCGAATCGATGTGAACGTGTCGGCGGACAAGCGGGAAGTGCTGGTGGAGGAGGAGCGCGCAGTTCTGGCCGTCCTCAAGGCCTCCGCCATTGCCGTGATGGACACTGCTGGCTCTGCCTGCCCCACTCTCGCCTCCTCCGTCCACCACTAGACCTTTTTATTGACCCTGCATCATCGATTGGGCTTCAGAGTTCCGGAGAGCTGCTGCCGAGAGAACCGTCCCGGGCTGCTTTCCAGCAGGGCACGTCAACTAACGGAAGACTCGTGCATTTTGCTCATTTGCAACAGAGGCTACGGCTATTCGTTTGATGTTCCAGGAGGGGGCGGGTGAGGCGGCTCCGATGAGGCTGAAGAAGGAAGTGCAGAGTCCTGCCTCGCTGGAGCGCTTCAGTTTTTCCTACGTCAAACAGGAGCTGAGAAAACGCCCCCTGGAAGAGACTCCACCGCCCCAGCCGACCACATCCAAAGCACCCAGACTACCGAATTCGGTCTGGTCTTTCTCTGTTCAGCCAATCTCAGCTGCAAGGAGGTAGAATTTAAGGAGGAGGCAGAAATTAGGCCGGTAGATCTGGTGGAAGATCGGCGTCCCTGCAAAGCATCCAGCGCAGAAGCGGATGGTTCCTGGCGCCAGAACTGCAAGCTTCCAGCCTCCCTCCATGCCATACTCAATCGACAGCCTCACCCACTATCAGTGCCCCTTAGTTTGTTCTTCTTTTTCATTTTTGGCCAAACTTCATCCATGGGAAAGCGGGAACAGGGGAGGCTGAGTTCCGAGCAGGAATCAGTGAATCTCAGAACGAAGCCGCGGAATTGGAGCTCAAGCGCTATCTTCAGTCAGTCCCCATCTCGCTTGCATTTATGCCACTGGGTCGATCCAATATGCCGTATCCAGATTAGCAATAAACAAACACATGGGCAGAGAAAAGAGAATTTGAGCCGGGAAGAATTTGCTGCGATGCGAGTGCTGGGGCAGTTCAACTTGGGCTTCATCATTGTGGAGTTGGGTGGGCGGGAGCTTTTCGTCATCGACCAGCACGCAAGCGATGAGAAAGCCAACTTCGAGGCTTTTTCCAGAGAAGAAGAAATTATTTCACAACGTCTCATTGTGTACTTTCTTTCTCCTTCTTTAACTTCATTCAAAAGTGTAGCGTTGGCCACAAAGTGCTTTGTGAAAGGAACCTCATGGAAACTTATAGAATCTAAAAGAATCAAAAAATTTAAAAATTTTGGAATATTTAAATTTTTTTTGCTCATAAAATGCCATGAAAGATTTGGCAGTGCAAAATGTGATGGAGGCTGCAGGCCTCGCGAACTGGAGCTGACTTCGCTTTCAGAAGGCGTCATACTGGAGAACATGGAGATATTCCGCAAAAACGGCTTCACATTCTCCGTTGATAACTCAGGTTCATTTAGACTGTAGAAAATCATCAAAACAGGCCCAGCTTTTAGCGGAACTGGGCAAGCGAGTAAAACTGACCGGCTTCCCGCTCATCGGCGGCCTCCACTTCGACCTCGGCGGTTGCTCTCCTCCTCTCCACCACCTTCATTTGCACCCGCCTTCCTCCTGTTGCAGACCTGGACGAACTGATTGCTTTTCTAGCCGATATGCCGGTGAGTTTTGGATTGTTGATAAGGGTGACAGAAGAAAGCTGAGAGCTGGAGGGAGTGATGTATCGGCCGGAGCGCTTCTCTCGAGTCTTTGCCTCGAAGGCGTGCCGACGGTCGGTGATGATCGGGACGCCGCTGAAAAGGCAGCAGATGCAGAAGATCGTCCACGCCCTAGCCGGCCTCAAACAGCCCTGGAACTGTCCCCATGGACGCCCTACATTGCGTCACCTCTGCACTCTCAACGACTGACTGAATGTGCTATTTTGCGTCTGCCTTCTTTCAAAACTATTCATCATTATGCCTGTTTTTGGTGTTTGGACTCATGAGACCAATGAGAACCATGTGCACTATGTTTTCAGAGTAAAATAAGCGAAAGGAAACTAAACATGTGCACTATATTTTCAGAGGAATACAAGTGTTTTTCAAATTATTCAAAAGTTGTTACTCCATTTCGCTCCGTTTGCGCATGCCCAAATCTCATCCCTGCCCAAATGCTGGGCAAGGTTTGCATTCCTCGGCCTTTCTTCAGCGCGCAACCTAACCGCTGCTGTGCTGGAAAAACCTTTCAATCTCTCATTCTCCTCCAGGCTCGCATTAAATTGAGCATTCAAAATATTCAACATTGTTTTTTTGATGCATGCAGAATTTCAGAGCTAAGAAGCAACCAAAGAAAGCAATGGCTGGGCGTGCTGAGGAAGTGCTGCAGGGTGAAGTGCTGCGACGCGTGCTGTTCAGTCTCAGCGACAGTGCCAGCCTGGAGTGGATGGAGGATGTCTGCGACCTTCTTCGCGCCGGAGAGCCCAGCAGCCTCTACGTCCGTTCGGTGCCCCACGCCTCTCACTTCTCCAGCCAGGCCCTACCCGCCCGCTCCGTCCGCCTCTTCGAAGACGACGCCCAGAACCTGCCCGACCTCCTCCAGCCCCGTCTCACCAGCCTTTCCATCTTCCCTCACCACATCTCCCAGGAGAACCCGCAGCACTCGGCTTTGATCCTTCGTCGACTGTCAGCAGGCCTCTGGCCCAGACTTCGCCGGCTGCGGGTGGAGCATCTGAGGCCGGAGCTCTGGGATGCCCTCCCGCCATCGGTGACCAGCATCGCCTCCAGCTGGAGCTGCCAGCTCGGCAGTCTCCCGAAGCCCGCCATTCGCCGCGCTCACTTCGCATCCCACGATGGCCACGGCCTCCCCTCTCTCATGCCCAACCTGGAATGCCTCTTCATCTCCGACACAAGCGACGCTGCCTGGAACAGCCTGGCTGATCTGCCTCACCTACGACGCATCCATCTGGCCTCGTTCTTTCCTGCCTGGTGGCGCCCCTTCACCGCCGCCCTCCGCCACCTCCACTGCGGCCAGGCCATCCGCTGCGACCTCCCAACCGACTTCTCCCGTCTAGCACCTCGCCTCTCCCACCTCTTCCTTTGCCTCTCGGATTGCATCATCCCCTGGGATCGGTTGCCGCAGAGTCTGGAGCATCTCCTGCTTCGCTTCGACCGCCGCTCCGGTCCGCCTGTAAAGCTGGAAGCCTGCCGTCCTCTGCCCAACCTGCGCCGCCTCTACTTTATCCAGTCTGGCGTGGACCTGTCCCGCTTGCATCTCCTCGCGCCCAACCTCCACACCCTACAGCTCCACACCCTCGCCGATCTCCATCCACCCGCCTCCCTGCGCAGCCTCCTCATATACTCGCGCATCTGGGAACCCCCCAACCCTCCGCCCATGGACGCGGACTTCCTGCGCTCCGCCCTCGCCGCCGCGCCCAACCTTCGCCACCTCAGCCTCACCAACATCCCCGGCCATGCTCTGGAGGACATGCCCTGGCCCCCCGCCCTCGCCCAGCTCTCCCTGGGCCCTAAAACCTGCGAAGCCTCCTGGCTCTTCCTCGCTCCTCTCCTCAACGCCGCCCGACGCCCCTTCGCCATCGTCTACCACCAGCAAAAGGGGACGCCGCAAATGGAAGAGCTCCTACCCGCCAGCTCCAAGCACCTCGCCGCTCGCACCCATCGCTTCCAAGCACCTCTGCGCCTAGGAAAGGTTCCAGCATCACTTTCCTTCCCTATTTTCTGCAAGAGACAGCTTTCTTTGCAGGGTTGGATGGAGAGCGAGACCTGCGATGTCATCTACCAGCCTCTCTAATGTCGATACTGCAAATTGCCTTACTTAGCAAACAGATATATGTAACTGAACGAGTAAAATAGGACA
>JASANA010010055.1:0-42282 GCA_030248095.1 Ptycholaimellus sp. GST1_10
GGGCTCCAGCTTCTGTTCGGGGTTTCGAGTCGAGCCTGGATGTAGACGATCGAGCGCTTCAGTCAAATGGACGCATGGCTGGTAACCGCGGCGCTGTCGAACAGGCTGGATATGGGCGGAAGCGAGGAGAGGCGAAAGGCATGGCCTCAAATCTCCTGCAGATGCTGCACAGTCTGATGAAAGACTGCATCTTCCAAATAGCGCTGGTAATCCAGTAGCGCTTTCGGAAGAGCCCTGCCGTCACTCTAGCCTTCAGATGCCCTGCCAGTTCGTGGAAGTGGAGGACAAGAAGCATGGTGAAGGGATGGTCGTTCGGCAGGAGCAGAGGGTGTTTGGTGTCCACAGGGACGTTGGCCATCGCCAGTCGGCTCCCGCAGCAGAGGAGGCCGGACTCGCCGATGAACAGGTCCAGGTCCCGGACCATGTTCGCCTCAGCTGTAGGCAGGCGTCCTTTCTCCTTGGTGAGGACGGAGATGACTGGTCCGTAGGCCTTCATCTGGAGGTGGCGGACCCAGAGCTCCTCAGAGGCTTCCTTCTCGTCCGCTGTCACCGCTGCCGTCCCTGGATTAGGCATTCCCTTAGCCTTTCTCCAGGCTCTGCGTACGTAGGCGGTGACGCGTAGAAGGGTAGGGAGACCTCCCTTGTGGAGGTACTGCTCGGCCTGCATGTGGAAGGGGCCGGGGAAGCTGGGCTGGATGACCAGCTTGCGCGCGGAGTTCACCATGATGTGGTACTCTGGTCCGAAGGCCTTCTCCTCCTGCTTCCACTCCAGCAAAGCCATTCCATCCGCCTTGTGAGCTGGAGGTTCCCAGTTGGGAAACTGGTTGGCCTCGCCCTGGGCCCAGCTGGGGCCGTAGAACCAGAGGCAGAACTTGTCCGCCTGCATGTACTTGGCGAAGCGGACGCCTCTGGAGGCAAGGTCGGCGGGGTTGTCCTTGCTGCGGACGTGATGGAGGGAGAAGCCGACGGACTCCTGCAGGCTCCGAATGCTGTTGATTCGGTTGTTCACGTAGGTGGTGGGCCCGCGTCCTAGGTGGATCTGCTGGAGGGCGATCATGCTGTCCGTGTAGACGCGCTTCTCCACCACGCCGATGGTGGCCGGCAACTGCTTCTCCACAAAGCGCAGCAACTTCGCCGCTTTCTCCACCGCCAGCAGTTCCAACTTTGGAATCTCCTCCAGGCAACCTGGGTTAGGAGAGGCTTTGGAGATGAGCAGCGTGCAGTAGGCGCCACTGTTGATCTCGCGGCAGTTGCCGTGCTTGTCCATGATGCCGATGGGGACGGGGCGGGAGGAGCTGGATGCGAAGGAATAGGCGTAGCAGCAGCAGCCGTGCGCCTGCTTGCTCGCGTCCGCGAACA
Organism: Ptycholaimellus sp. GST1_10; assembly: GCA_030248095.1. Taxonomy (NCBI): domain Eukaryota; kingdom Metazoa; phylum Nematoda; class Chromadorea; order Chromadorida; family Chromadoridae; genus Ptycholaimellus; species Ptycholaimellus sp. GST1_10. Next base: position 1,360 of record JASANA010010055.1, read on the forward strand.
CCAGCAGCCAGATCTTTGACGTCGGGGACCAGGCCGCCCTCCTCTGGATCTTCACCGAGGGCAGTCCTTCCAGGTCCTCCAGCACCTCCTTCCACCAGTCCTTGAACTGGGCCGTGACAGCGTCATCCCAGTTGTAGCCGTCCGCTTGGATCTGGCTGAAGAGCAGCTTGGGGAGGATGATGATGGGGGAATGGAGGCCGTGTGGGTCGAAACGGCGGGCGAACGTCTTGATGACGGTCCGCTTGGTGCAAGGCCAGAGGGGGAACTTGATGTCCGTCCGGCGGATGTAGAAGGCGTCCAGGACGATGTCCCAGCCCACGCCCAGCACCTTCATGCCCTCCATCTTGCCCTTCTCCTCCTTGGCATTGCCCTTCTCCTCCTCGGCATTCTCTGGCATTGAAGACCGCGCTGTTGCTCACAAACTCGCGCAGGTTCATCTTTGCCGCGTCAAAGATGTTCACGGCCTCTCTCTTCTTGCGCAGGGCCTCGGAGACGTCGGAGGCGTTGAAGGCGATGTTGTCGACATAGATGAGCGACTGAATCTCCTTCGCCAACTCCGAGCCCTCCTCCTCCAGGAAGGAGTTGATGACCACCTGGAGGACGGCCGGGCTGCTCTTGAAGCCGAAGCCCACGCGGGTCAGCCTCAAGTACGCGTAGTTCTCGAAGCTGGGCGGCTTGGAGGGGTCCCGGAGCCAGATGAATCTGGCCAGATCTTTGTGTTCCGGGAGAAGGAGGATTTGGAGAAAGGCTTTCTCCAGATCCCCTACCACCAGGATCTCCGAGAACCGGTAGCGGAGGAGGATCCCCATCAGGGAACCCAGAAGCTGCGGCCCCGTCTCCAGCAGGTCGTTGAACGTAGTGTTCGGGAGGACCCGCGCCGTGGGGTCCAGGACGGGGCGGCATTTGGTGTGCTGGGAGGTGGATTTCTCCACCGGGAAGCAGGGCAGGTAGAAGCACTGTCGATCCTGCCTCTCTACCTCCTCCAGCGGCACCTCCTCGGCGTATCCGGCTTCCACCATCTGTCTGATGGAAAGGTGGAAGGCGTCCCGGAGATCCGTTCGTTTGTCCAGTTTCCTGCAGAGGCTGTGCAGGCGGTTGAGGGCCTCGTTCTTGCCGTCCCTGGCTCCGTCGGGGAACCGTCCGTCCCTGAAGGGGAAGGGCGCCATGAAGCGTCCTCCGCTGTCGCGCTGGAGGTCCTCCCTGAAGCGCTGCAGGGCGGCGGCACGGGCATCCTCCTGGATTTCCTCCTCCGTCAGTCCCTCGGACTCCAGGGTGTAGAGCTCTTTGAGCTCTCCGCTCACGCTCGCGTTGACGAGGAAGGTGGCCTCTCTCTGCTTCTTCCTAGAGAGCATCACCTCGAGCTGGGGCGCTCCGATGAGCAGTTGTCCGACGGGAGAGTTGTTGATGGAGAGGAGGGGAGAGATGTCGGCCTCTCTGGACATCTTGCCCAGGATGAGGCCTCCGACGTCCAGGCCGATCAGGAGGTGCACTGGCATGTACACGGAGCCCGTCTTCGGCGGCATGTTCTCCACCGCCGGGAACTCGGCCGCAATCGCCTCCCAGCTGTCCTCGGACAGGGAGGGAAGCATCTTGACCGGCGGGCAGATGTCTTCCAGTGCCCTGGCCTTGAGCTCCATGCTGAATCCATTGGCCGTGCGCAGGTGCAGGCTCACGATCATCATCCTTCTCGGCTGACGCAGCGACTCTCCGAAGACACCCACATTCACCACCTCCTCTCCTATCACAGGGAGGCCGAGTAGCTCAGCGGTGTACTTCTCGATGCAGGTGATGTGTGAGCCGGTGTCCAAGAGGCAGTTGACGTTCTCGGAGACGGAGCTGTCCTGCACGGGCGATGCGGCCACTTCAGCGTTGAAGCGGAGGACGATGGCCTCGTTGCAGTTGTTGAGGGCGTCGGAGATGTCGGTCACCGACTCCATCGTCGTCGTCATCGCCATCGGCAGCGACGAACCACCTCCAGGTCGCTTCCCTCCTTTCTTCCCTTCTTTCTGCCAAGCATCCTTCTTCTGGGGCTTGTGCTGGGCGGAGGAAGGGCGGGAGGAGGAGGGATAGGGCTTCTTCTGTTGTTGTCGCCCTTGCGACTGGCGCTGTCCTTGAGAACGTGGCTGGGTACCCTGCTGCCTGCCGGCGGCCGAGTTGTCGGGGTAGGCCGCGTAGCAGAGGGCGGAGTGGTGGCTCGAACTGTCGCACGTGCTGCAGTTGTAGGGGCTGCGACACTGGGACACAGTGTGCCCCTTGGTGAGGCAGCGGTAGCAGCGGTCGTACTTGGCGATTTGATCTTTGCGCTGCTTGGCGCTCTTGAACTGGTCGCAGTCCACCGCCTTGTGCCTCCTCATGCAGATGGAGCAGCTCTGCTCCGGCTTGCCTCCAGAGCCTTTACTGCCGTCTTTCGTTGAAGAGATGGAGACGGGAAGGATGGAAGGCTGCGAGTAGAGCGACTTCTTGGAGGGCTGCTTGTGCCGTGCGGCGGACGCGGAGGCGGAGGAGGAGCTGGCCTCGGTGGTCATGGCCTGGAGCAGGGCGCTCTTGTTGCGCTGCGCCTCCACCTCCTTGTTCAGGACCTGAATGAGGTCGTAGAGAGTGACCTGGTGGGACATGAGCCCCTGATTGGTCAACTTCTTCGCGACCGCATTCGCCACGCGGTTGCTCAGTTTCTTCATGGCCACTCCAACGAGAAACTGCAGCTGTGCCTCTTCCATCCGGCATTGCTGGGCAAGGAAGAGGTAGAGGTTCCGGAGTTTGTCGCGGAACGACTCCAGGCCCTTGAAGTCCGCGCTCTGGAGGTTCTGGATGGCGTTCAGGGCCTCCTGAACGTGGGCCGTGGGGTTATTGAAGGCGTCTTCCAGGACCTTCATGGCCTGGTCGTACCCGCCTTCCATGCTCTGCAGAGATTTGATCTTTTCTGCAGCAGAGCCCTTCAGAGCCTTGGAGAGGTAGATCATCCGAGTGGCGGGATCCTCCACGTGCTGATCTATCCACAGGGTCCAGTGCTGCTTCCAGGTGGGGTACTGGATGTAATCCCCGGAGAACATGGGGAGTTCGAGGGGCGGAAGATCTCGTAGATTGGCAGCGCCGAGCTTGTGGGCGATGCGGTCTACGACGGTCAGGAGGCCGTCGATGGAGACCTGGCTGGAGTTGTTGGCCGCGTTCTGCAAGTTCCTGCCTCCCATCGTGGAGGCCTGCAGCGGCGGCATCCTGCTGCTCGTCCCTGCTCTCTCCTCCTGTCTCCCTCCCTCTCCCTCCAGAGTCACCAGATTGACGTTCACTGATGGCTCGTGTCCTCCTTGAGGCTGTTGAGGCGCTGGGCGGGAGTTTGGGGCGGGGCGGGCAAAGAGATCCGCCCAGGATCTGCCGCTAGGCGTAGATAGGGAAGAGCTGGGCGGCTGAGGCTGGCGCGGAGAAACGAAGAGGCTTCCTCCATCCTGCCCTCCTCTAGCAGGCGGTGCAATAGGAGCCTGGTAGGGATTGACGAAAGGCGCTGGAGGAGTGATGCCGGACGGTGCCTGAGGGGGGACTTGATTGCGGAGCTGCTGCACGAAGTGGTCCAGCTCCGGGTCCTCCTGCTGTCCGGCGGCCTGCTGCCTCTGTGCCTGGGCCTGCTCGTGCTGCGCCATCAGCTGATACTGCGGCGACTGCCTCGCCGTCGTCGTGTTTGCCGCTGCGAACTGCCAAGGGTCTTGCGGACCTACTCTCTCCTCCACCTCCATACCTCCTCCTCCCAGCCGTGGAGATTGAGGAAGAGTGTTTTGAGGTGGGGGAAGAGCTTGAAGAGGGCGGTTTTGCTCGTGACCGCTGATGGACGTGGCGCGAAGGCGTGCGGCGAGGACGTCGGCTTCAGACTGGAGCTGAAGAGGAGGGGCTGGTGCTTGATGACGGGGCGTAGCACGCACCGGCATGAACTGATCCAGCTCCCGTCCAGCTTCTGGAAGGCCGTGGCCGGGTTCAGCAGCTGCGACTTCGGCTCCCTGTCGCACTGCCAGGGCTCCAGCCTGGAGCTCCTGTGCCTCTGCACGTCCATCTCCTTCCACCCACCAGTCCTCGTGCCTATCCAGGCCTCGCTCATGCATCAGGTCCCTGATTCCGTTGTGCCAGTTCATGCGCGTACGGAAATGTCGGGGTTCTCCGAAGAGCTGGCGTCGGTGTGTGCCGCCTCGGCTTCTGGATCTGAAGCGTAGGTAGGCCGAGACTGAGCGGGCGCGCCTCCTTCTGCCTCCCTCCCATTCCTGTGCCTCCTCCACGGAGTGCATCGTTGCGTCCACGGCCTCTGCGGTCTCCAGGGGCCGAGCGGCGGACGCAGCGGACGCCATGGATGCATCCGCTGGGGCGGCGGTCGCCATGGATACATCCCTGGAATGGGTGGATGAGGGGGGAGGAGGAGTTGGATGACGATAGGGCTGCGGGGCCACTGCTCTCGTAGGGGTCTGAAGTTCCTGGGGGCCCTGTTGACCCGTGCCAGGAACCGGAGCTCCTGTGGCTGCAGTCCATCCAGACGCCGATCTCTGGGGTGGGGCCAGTGATGGAAGGGTCGCCGGAGATACGTAGGGGACGGTCTCCGGCACCGCCGGAAAGGGCGGCAGGCCAGGCGGAGCTGGCCTTCCTTCAATGGCTCTCGGGGGGTCGAAGCGGGCAGGCCTCAAGGAGAAGAGGTTCTGAGTGCGCTGGCCCGGTGAGTTCCCTCTTCCCCTCTGCTGCAGATGAGAGGCGGGAGAGGATGGGCGACTGGACGCTCCCGAGCGGTAGGGCGGCGGCGGTGAGAAGAGTTGCGGAGGCGGCATCCAGAGGTCAGGCAGGAAGAGAACGGGAGCTCCTATCTCGCCTCTCTGGGCCACCTGCCCGTACTGCCGCTGCACCACTGCAAGAGAAGGGCCTTGAGGCCTCCGAATCCCCTCCTGATAGCTGATGGCTGGCGGCGTGCGCTGCATCTGTGGAGGGGAGCTGTGAGGGCGAATCGGAGGCGACCCGTAAGCCGTCCTTGGGGGCGTTGTGCGGCCCGCATGCGGCGTCGGGGGGCGGACAAGATGGCCAGGGGGACGCTGGACTAGTGCTTGTTCGCCTTCAAGTTGCCCTTGGCCTCCTGGAAGGCCTGCCAGGAGCGGCCCTGGGCCGCCGCTGACCAGAGTGCCGAGAGGACGTGGAACCACCGCTCGCTCCCTTTGTTGGCGTAGGGCGATGGACTCCGGCCCTTCCTCCAGAGGAAGAGGAGGAGATGTTGCAGGGAGGGCCAACTGCTGTTCTTCAGGGCTGCAAGGCTGTGTGACCCCTGCGCCACGAAACAGCGACGCCTCGTCCACCTCAAAGGCCACTCTGCCAGCTTCTTGCAGCACGGCTTCCAGGGCGTCGACTCTCTCCGCTAGGCGAGCCATGTGGCCGGTGACCTCGAGATGCTCCTTGCCCTCGGGGTTCAGAGTGTCCAGGTAGTCTCGCAGATGGTAGAGCTCGAACGTCACTCGCGAATACTCCTCTGACACCTCTTCGTAGGCCAACACCTTGTCTTGGGACTCCTGAGGTGTAGCTGAAGAGTCTTTGGTTGAGTCCATAGGAGGCGCAGGACGCCAAGGTTCCGTCCACTGAGGCCCCCGCAGGGCGCCTCCAGCCGTCGCTCCTGGCTCGGGCGGGCTCCCTCCTCCCTCCTGCCTTCCAGGGGTCGCCTGTCTTCCAGCCTCTCCTCCTGAGTGCACAGTCACCGGTGACTGCTCTCGGCTGGCCGGAGAGAGCTTGGAGGCGATTTCGTGGTAGGCGATGAGGCACTGGTCTTCCAGCCCCTTAGCCAGCTCAGAGCCCAGGACCTGGGTTGCTGCCTCGCAGTAGCTGGCGATGGTGGAGGGTTCGAAGGTGCCCTGGACGACTAGCTGAACCATCAGGTTCTGCCAGGTGTAGCCCTTTCGCTGGGCGCACTGGCGGCAGCAGTAGTGGGCGCCTCGTCGCACTAGAGTGGCGTTGAAGCGCTCCATTCCTGCCGCGTGGTCTCCTAGGAGGCCGTCGGTAGCTTCATCCATCGTACAGGGTGCACACAAGGGTTGCATGCAGTCCCTGCATTGGACGACCAATTCGCTGGGAATTGGCTTTTCGCATCTTCCGCACTTGAGCTCTTCTGCGCTCTGCATTTCTGCTCAAAGAATCTTTTCTTAGCAAAAATGGCAGTGTGGAAGGAACGCGTGTCCCTAACACGCCTACAGCTCAGGCTCAGTCTCTCAATCCTCTCTGCGATTGGGAAGTTTTGGGGGCGCTCTCTCTCTCTCTCTTTACTTCTTTACGCTCTCTCTTTGGGTTTTACTTGATTGAGACGAGTTGTTAGTCCAGAATCGGACGATTAGCTTTCTGTCGATTGCTGATTTGTGAGGAAGCGGCAAATAGGAGGCTATATTTTCTAAACCAGCAGACTGGCACTACACTAAGCAGCACTACTGGCGGGCAAAGGACTGCAGGCGCTCCAACAGAGCCTCCCGAGTCTTAGGGAAGAGGGGGTTTGGGGCGAAGGAACGAGGGGGGAGCGTAGAAGGTGGCGGCTCCGACCACACGTCCTCCGGCCGCAGTCCGTCCGACTTCCAGGTGGGGCTCCGCCGCTCCTCCCGGCGCGGGGACCGGGGGCGGCTTCGGCTGCGTCCCCCGCGGGAGCCGTCCAAGCGCCTGCTCGAAGAGGCGGTTCCACGGGCGGGGTCGAGCTTCAAGAAGGAGCCTTTTTCCAGACGCAGTAGAGTTGAAGGTGCAAGATGGAAGTGCAATGCCGGTTCAAGAAGAGGTGTGCGAGAGACGTGCAAGTGCTGTGCGAAAGAAAGGGAGGATTGTTTGGGTACCTTCCGCTTTCCCCGCGACGTCTCTTGGGAGGAGTGCCTTGGCTGGCGCGGTTGAGGATGAGGGCTTGGGGGGCGGCCTTTTGGGGAGGCCTTTCCCGCCCTGGCGCGGAGGGAGTAGCTGGTGGTCTTGACTTCCTGCGACGCGCAAGAGACTGAGGGTGGGGGAAGGGGGGAAGGGGGAGTTGAGGGCGACTTTGGTGGCGACTTTGGCGGCGATGGAGATCTCCGCGTAGTGCGTGGAGCCGCGGGCCTCCGTGCCCTTCTTCACCGCCCTCTTCTCCTCCACCTTCGGCTCGGCCTCCTCCCTCCCCTCCTCCTCCGTTGCCTCCTCCGCCTTGGCTTCCGCGTTGGCCTCATGACGGAGGGCCCGGTTGACGGCGTGGTCGCCGGTGGCGGAGTAGAAGCGGAAGGGAGGGAGACCCACGAACTTCTGGTTGATCTGGGTGACGTGTTCGTAGATCTCGGAGAGGGCCTTCTTGTGGGCGATGTTGGTGTCCAGCTCCTTGATGATGTCCAGGTGCTCCTGGTGGGAGAGCTGGGTCGCCTCCAGCGTCGCGTTCTCCGCCTCCAGCTGCATCAGGCGCTGCTGTTGGTCGACCGTGCCTGAGAGGAGGCGCTGGAGGTGGGCCACCTCCTGCGTCAGCTGCTGGTTCCGGGCTGTCAGCTCCGAAACCTGCAAACTGAAGGGGTGACCCTGGGGCGCTTTGAGGCTCTTGTAGAGGTTGGAAAGGCGTCTTCGAGTGCCTTCAAGGTCCTTGCCGAGGTCATGGTTGTAGTCGCGGAGCCTCTCGTTCATCTCGTAGACCTCTCGCATGTCCTGGACCTCCTTCTTCAAGAGGTCCCTTTCATCCTCCGACTCCCGCAGCATCTGCTGGAAGCAGGAGATGATGTCCACGCAGCGTCGCCGCACCTCCTCCGCAGCCACCAACCTTTCTTCAAGGTCCTCCTGCCCTTCCTTCTCTGTCAGAGCTTGCTCTAGCACCCACTTGGGAAGGCTGTGCAGCCTTACGCCCTCCTTCCTACAGCCACTCAGATGGGTAAAGATGCCTACCCGAACGGCGCTGGAGAGTTCGTCCAGGAGCAGGGGTGGGAAGGGCTCCTCCTTCTCCTCCTCCTTCTCCTCCTCCTTCTCCTCCTTCTTCTCCTCCTCCTCGGGCACCGGATCCGCCGCCGTTGGAGCGGAGGCTTCCGTAGCCTCCTGAGGGGCGGGGGGGGGGGGCGGGGGAGCTCCTTCCAGAGCGCGATCCGCCCAGCATTCCTGGGCCGTTGGAGGGGGAGGCGGGGGAAGGGGAGGGGAGACTGCCTTCGGGGGCGGGGGAGGGGAGAAAGAGGGAGGAGGGGGCGCGCATCGTTCCGGTCGCGCCTTTCTCCACTCTCCTCCGTTGGCCGCCGGCGTGGCCACCACCTTCAGGGCACCCTTGGAGAGGGGCAGAGAGGTGGGGCGTTGAGTGGGGGGCGGCGAAGCCGCCGGGGTGGTGCCGGGGGTCGGAGAGAGGGGCGGAGGGAGGGCCTCTGCCGGGAAGATGGGGGAGAGAGGCTCGGCGGGGTCGTAGGCCTCGGTGTCAGGGTCCGTGTGGATGGTGACCTCGGCTTCCAGGATCGGAGGGGCTTCCTCCGGCTCCTCCTGGGCCTCCGAGTCCTCGTCCACAACGATGAGGGACCCCTCCTCCAGGGACGTGTCCGGAGTCGCCTCGCCTCCCGTCTCCTCCATCCCGTCCTTCTCCTCCTCACCATCCATCTCCTCCTCCTCTCCGGACTCGTGGAGGTCTCCTCCGGGCATCAGGACAGCCTCGCCTTTGGTCTCCTTCAAGGCCGCTTCCACTGCTTCCAGAGCCTCCACCATATCCTCACTCATCTCCTCTCCAGCCACTTGCTGCCCATACAGCCAAGTGTTGAAGACACGATTGTCGTTAGGAGAGCTAGGACGAGGAGAGAGAGGAGGGTGGACTTTGCCGGAGGACGCGGAGCTGAGCGAAGACTCGGTCTCGGAGCCGGGGTTGGGCGCGGGCTTCTTCTTCTTCTCCACCAACTCCACCGTGGAGTCCGGCAGCACCAGCGTCTTCACCACCTTCTTCTTAGACTTGGTGGCCTTCACCATGCCGGATGGCGACCGGGGAACCTTCGAAGCCTTGGACGCCTTGGAGGGGTTGGAAGAGGGACGCATGGCTCGCATGAGACAAACGTAGAGACGATGGGGTAGATGAGCGAGAGAGCGCGAGAGAGAGAGAGAGCAAGTGAGAGACTGGCCACCGCAGGCCCCTTTTTATGGGAGCGTGCGGGAGCTGATTAAGGGCCCTCAAGCAGGGCCCGCCCTAGGTCGGGTTTGTTTGAGTTACAAGATAAGCTCTTGCAACTGTTGAGTTGTGGGGGGCCTCTTTGAGGAATGGCCGTCCATATGCCCTTTATCAGGCGCATATCCCCACGAGTAGCAGTAGCTCAAGCGCCGGGCGCTGCTATCGCTCTTCTCCAGCTCTGTAGGCAAGGGGCAGGTCCGTCGACCTGTTTACCTTGCAACCCCTGGACCCAGCGCAGCCGTCGCTGTATACTGGGAGAGGACTGTTGCAATCAGTGCCTCCTGCAGGGGGCGGGGAAAACAAGAGAGCGGAGGTAGACGAAGGCCCTAGGCTCACTGCAGCCTAGGCCAGATAAGCTTGGTTCACTGCAGGCTGTTGATCGACGCTTGCAGCGTCAATGCCCGCTCTTGCAGTAAACAAGCTGAGATCGCAGTCAAACTGAGCTGCGAAAGCGAAAAACACCGAAAAGTTTTCGAATGCCGATCGCTGCTTCAAAGTCGAAAGTTGAAGCGATGAGTACTGGCTGAGGCAGATTGGCAGCAAGGCCAAAATGCAGGTGCAGGAAAGTCGAACTCGAGCGCTCATAGCTGTCCTCTCCAGCAGCCTTTTCGGAAACCGAAAACAAGAGGAAAGGTGTGCACTCCTTTCGTCCTGGCTGGAGAGCAAGCTGGTGTTGACTTGGCGCGGAAGCTGCAGCCGAAGCTGCTGTCGGTGAGGTCGATTGCAGGGGTACTAGCTGAAAAGCCAGAACCCGACGAAGCTGCTACCAAGCGCTGCGCTAGTCCACTCCAGGATGGGAGGAAAAGCGTAGTCTGTAACAATGCCGCTGGGAAGGGTGGTGGGCTGTGCGATGTCGCCGAAGCGATCGAAGGCGGTGAGCTAGTGCGTGAAGCTGAGCATGCTGGAGATCTTAAGCATCGTGTCCGCCAGAGACCAGCCCTCCTTCCATTCTTTTACTAGTTCTACATTTTGATATACACTGACTTACAAAAGCAAGGGAGGGCCAGCTAAATAGTGAGTGATAAGAGCCTAGACGGGCAAGGTCCAATATGACGCTGAAGCAGCGCAAAATCTCGTAAAACTATTGTAAAAAAAACTAAGAAAACTAGTAAAAAGTCTAAAAAAGTAAAAAATAGTAAAAATTCTAAAAAAGGTCGTAAACTACCATGGAAGTAAACCGTCTAAATTATAATAAATCGTCTATTTTAGACGCTGAGCCTACAATCGGTCATGTATTTAAGCGGACAATCACTGTGAAAGATGTTGATGTCTTGGCATTTTTGATTCCTCCTGACCCCACAAAATTTAGCGATTTAAATTCCATAATTCTAAAAATTGAATTAAAAATAGTGAAATCTGATGGTTCAAATCTTGCTTCTACTGACAATGTCTTTCTTGATTTTAATGGGATGTCAAGCCTGTTTTCAAGTTGCTGCGTAAGATTTGACTCGCAAGTTGTAAGCAATATGACAGCCTACCCTTTTACATCAGTTTTATGCAAGTGGTTTGGCTCAAATGACGATAACCGGGTAATGTGGAGTAATCTGGATGGCTCAAAGGAGTCCAAATTAAATAGATCTAATTTACTGGGCAGTGCATCTATTAAAGCAACTTTAGATGCCGAAGGTGATAATTTTGACAATAGTAAGACTGTTGTACTATATGGACGCATCTATAGTGACATATTGCTTAGCGCTCGCCAATATCTACCCCCTGATGTGGAAATTGGGCTAGAACTCAGACGTGCTCCAGACAGCTTTAGCCTGTGTACACAGGGTGAAAATAAAAAATATAGAGTTTCAATGGAATATGCCTCGCTTCACAAAAACAGACGGAAATCCCCCAACCAAAACCGTTAAATTCATTAAAACATAATGCCTCAATATTTTTCAACAAATTGGATGCAAAAACCAAACATCCCGGCGGGCAAAACAGGGAAGTTAGATGTGCTTAATGCAGGAAAGCTACCAAACCGTATATATATATGGTTTGTGAAACAGACATCTCTATATGGGAATTATAATGCATACTCAACTTTTTTTGAGCACATGAATTTACGTGAATTTAACGTGAAACTAAATGGGCGTGATATATTAATGGACCCGATAACCGCCAAATATGTTGAAGTTGCCGCTAATAAGGATATAGACGTGAAAGCATCAGATGCTAAAATGCCTTATTTAGCGGCAATGGAAATATTTGGTAATGTGAAAGATACTTTAGCCCAAACTAGGTTGACGATAAATCAATATATGCAAGGTCGAACTATATTAGCTGTAGAATTGGGGAAATGCGGCAAAAAAATGGGCGTGCAAGGGATTTTGGATTTAGAGGTAAAACCCGTCTATTTTATATATATATCTGTATATATACATGTTTTTTGCAGTTTTCGTTCAATCCGGCAACGACCGAAGGAGCCTGTATCATGTTCTTTACCGAGAAAACTGAATCCATTACTATCGGTGATTAGAGCGCTGTGTAATTATACCCGGAAAATGTTTAGACTGATAAAACTGGAATATACCAACGCAATACAAACAGTACAAGCACAGGCAGTGGTGGCCGAGTGGTTAAGGCGCACGTCTTAAGAACGTGTGGGTAATGCCCATCGTAGGTTCGATTCCTGCCCACTGCAGACATTTTTGTAGTTTATTTTGTGGAATAAATCTTAACCGGTGATGGCCGAGTGGTTAAGGCGCGCATCTCAAGAATGCGTGGGGCAACCCGCGTAGGTTCGATTCCTACTCACCGTAAACTTTTTACATTTTTGGTATATACTTTATCAGACCCAAGTGGTGTAGTGGATAGCACATTGACCTTCTAAGTCAATAGTCAGCGGTTCGAATCCGCTCTTGGGTGAAATTTTTGATGTTTGTAAATGTACCCCAGGTGGTGTAGTGGTAGCACGTTGAGATTGATACTCAAATGTCGGCGGTTCAATCCCGCTCTTGGGGGTTGTTTTTTTGCATAAAAGACTGCTCTTTTTCTGTACCCACACTTTGGGATATTTTCCCGAAAAATTCTTTGAATTTTCCGACAAAATATCCCAAAGTGTGGGCAAAAAAGAGTAGAGCTCGGGTTCTAGGTTTTTCCCAATGAAAAAACCTAGAACCCGTAATATTGACGAGTGAAACTCTTTCCACCACCAATAAGAGTAGGATCCTTGGAAAATTCGTTTCACTCATTTTCCTGCGGATCCTACTCTTATTGGCGGATGGGAAGTGCTGGAGCCTACGAAAATGTTTCCACTACGCGAAAACATTTTCTATACCGGTGGAAAATGTTTTACTCAATACTTTTTTTACTTATATTGAGTAAATCCCTTGGAAAATTCGTTTCACTCATTTTCCTGTGGGATTTACTCAATATAAGTAAAAAAAGTATTGAGTAAAGCATTTTCTAATGGCTGGTGCTTTAAATTTTGAAAATGAATGCACCCCCTGGGGGTGTATCTTCGCGATACTACACCCCCAGGGAGAGCATAAATAAAGCTTGTGCTGGTTTAATCTCCCCTTGAAATATGCTACTTCTTGAACCCTGTACCGGGTCAAAATCATAGCCAGTGAGTTAAATCAAAAATACTGCCTTCTGAGTGCTGTAATCTTCCTTGAAATATGCTATTTCTTGTGCCCTGTAGCGGGGGTCAAAATCATAGACAGTGAGTTAAATCAAAAATACTGCCTTCTGAGTGCTGTAATCTTCCTTGAAATATGCTATTTCTTGTGCCCTGTAGCGGGGGTCAAAATCTAGGCAGTGAGTTAAATCAAAAATACTGCCTTCTGAGTGTTGTAATCTTCCTTGAAATATGCTATTTCTTGTGCCCTGTAGCGGGTCAAAATCATTGACAGTGAGTTAAATCAAAAATACTGCCTTCTGAGTGCTGTAATATTCCTTGAAATATGCTACTTCTTGTGCCCTGTAGCGGGGGTCATATGTTGTGAGCTGGTGCCGGACCATTAGAAACATTACTTTCCTGAGTAGGAAAAAGTTTTTCCCGAAAATTACCAATTTCCTCTGTAGCATCTGAACGGCTGAGAATTGCACACAAGACTTGAGTTTTTTTGTTCACAAGTCGTATATAGCGGTTCCAAATCTGTGCTTACTTTTGAAAATAGTTGAGAAACCACAGACTTACCCTCTTGAGTGACAAACTTTCATGCACCGCAATAGCATCAATAATCAGTAACAGCTGAACGGCTGAGAATAGAACAGAAGACTTGAGTTTTTGACCGCGGAGCGGCCCGAAGGGCGGCTCCGCGGTCTATAGAGGTTACATAACTTTTGTCCTCATATATATATATGTATATATATATATATATATCTGCAAGTGCTGGGCACGGGCGAATTCTCAACGGATCTGGACATACTTTTTTTTTCCTGAAAGCTATAATGTGCCGCTTGGATCCTGGGGGGGTGGAGCTGGTGCCGGACCATTAGAAACATTACTTTCCTGAGTAGGAAAAAGTTTTTCCCGAAAATTACCAATTTCCTCTGTAGCATCTGAACGTCTGAGAATTGCACACAAGACTTGAGTTTTTTTGTTCACAAGTCGTATATAGCGGTTCCAAATCTGTGCTTACTTTTGAAAATGGTTGAGAAACCACAGACTCACCCTCTTGAGCCACAAACTTTCACGCACCACAATAGCATCAATAATCAGTAACAGCTGAACGGCTGAGAATAGAACAGAAGACTTGAGTTTTTTTGTTCACAAGTCGTATATAGCGGTTCCAAATCTGTGCTTACTTTTGAAAATGGTTGGGAAACCACAGACTTACCCTCTTGAGGGACAAACTTTCACATGTGCTGATAGCATCAATAAGCATCTTCGCGATACTACACCCCCAGGGAGAGCATAAATAAAGCTCATGCTGGTTTAATCTCCCCTTGAAATATGCTACTTCTTGAACCCTGTACCGGGTCAAAATCATAGCCAGTGAGTTAAATCAAAAATACTGCCTTCTGAGTGCTGTAATCTTCCTTGAAATATGCTATTTCTTGCGCCCTGTAGCGGGGGTCAAAATCTAGACAGTGAGTTAAATCAAAAATACTGCCTTCTGAGTGCTGTAATCTTCCTTGAAATATGCTATTTCTTGTGCCCTGTAGCGGGGGTCAAAATCTAGGCAGTGAGTTAAATCAAAAATACTGCCTTCTGAGTGTTGTAATCTTCCTTGAAATATGCTATTTCTTGTGCCCTGTAGCGGGTCAAAATCATAGACAGTGAGTTAAATCAAAAATACTGCCTTCTGAGTGCTGTAATATTCCTTGAAATATGCTACTTCTTGTGCCCTGTAGCGGGGGTCATATGTTGTGAGCTGGTGCCGGACCATTAGAAACATTACTTTCCTGAGTAGGAAAAAGTTTTTCCCGAAAATTACCAATTTCCTCTGTAGCATCTGAACGGCTGAGAATTGCACACAAGACTTGAGTTTTTTTGTTCACAAGTCGTATATAGCGGTTCCAAATCTGTGCTTACTTTTGAAAATAGTTGAGAAACCACAGACTTACCCTCTTGAGTGACAAACTTTCATGCACCGCAATAGCATCAATAATCAGTAACAGCTGAACGGCTGAGAATAGAACAGAAGACTTGATTTTTTGACCGGGGAGCAGCCCGAAGGGCGGCTCCGCGGTCTATAGAGGTTACATAACTTTTGTCCTCATATATATATATGTATATATATATATATATATCTGCAAGTGCTGGGCACGGGCGAATTCTCAACGGATCTGGACATACTTTTTTTTTCCTGAAAGCTATAATGTGCCGCTTGGATCCTGGGGGGGTGGAGCTGGTGCCGGACCATTAGAAACATTACTTTCCTGAGTAGGAAAAAGTTTTTCCCGAAAATTACCAATTTCCTCTGTAGCATCTGAACGTCTGAGAATTGCACACAAGACTTGAGTTTTTTTGTTCACAAGTCGTATATAGCGGTTCCAAATCTGTGCTTACTTTTGAAAATGGTTGAGAAACCACAGACTCACCCTCTTGAGCCACAAACTTTCACGCACCACAATAGCATCAATAATCAGTAACAGCTGAACGGCTGAGAATAGAACAGAAGACTTGAGTTTTTTTGTTCACAAGTCGTATATAGCGGTTCCAAATCTGTGCTTACTTTTGAAAATGGTTGGGAAACCACAGACTTACCCTCTTGAGGGACAAACTTTCACATGTGCTGATAGCATCAATAAGCAGTAGATGCTGAATGGCTGATAATTGCACAGAAGACTTTGGTTTTTTGATTCACAAGTCATATCTACCGATTCTTAATCTGTGCTTACTTTTGAAATTGGCTGAGAAACCACAGACTTACCCTTTTGAGAAAAAATGTTCACCCTTGCAATGAAAACATTCCTTCATTTTTGGCATCTCTGCTGTTGAATGTGGAAGGGGAATACGCTCCGCGGTCACCTATTGGGCTCTGCGCCATATACTTGTTTCTCATCTTATTTCTCCTGTACCATTTGATTACGAATTAGATTATGTAGATTTTGTAAGTTTGTATCATTCAATTAATGTATCATGTAAAAACGAATACATGCCTATTGGTGCTCCTATTGTATATGTTGGTATAGATTTAGATTCTAGATCATTTTTTGGACTTGGTGCACCTAATTTAGAGAAATTTTTTGGTATTGCCTGTGTTGAAATTTTACCACCACAAAATTTGCGTATTCCTGTTTTGCCAGATCGAATAAATAAGCAATTATTGTTTCACCTATGTCGATCTTGTGCTGTTATGAAAAATAGGAATTAATGTAACCATTATAATGAATCTGATCGAACAATCTTTGGAATATACACCTCAATGGAATTACAATTAGCTGTAAAATTTGGTTACAAAATTATCAGCTGGATAGAAATGTGGCATTGGCCTAATAGTTCAACTAATTTATTCAAAGGAATCTTAGGTGAACAAATAGCCAATAAAATTGCTGCAGGAGGTAAACCATCATCAGAAGAACAAATTCAAGAACATGTATCTTTTTGTAAAAGTTTAGGTGTGAATTTTTCTGAAAAGCAATATGAAAAAAATGCTACAAAACGTAGTTTAGCAAAATTTTTTATTGTGTATCTTTGGGGATTTTTAGGTCAATGATTAAATCATGGAAATACATATGTGTTTGATAATTATCATGAATATTAGCTGTTAGAAAATGATCCTGAAATAGAAATAGCAAACCAATTTTTTGTCAGAAGATGGTGAATATTTAATTGTTAATGCTGTACCTAATCGTGAATCTGTGTCAAAAAAAGGTTCTATGATTATTGCTGTAATGACATTAAGCTATGCTCGTTGTCATTTATATGAAGTATTATCTCAATATAGCCCATATATTGCCTATTGTGACACAGATAGTGCTATTATTTGTCGACCTAGTAGTGTAACTGCTCCTAAAACAAGTTCTAATTTTGGCCAACTAAAAAATGAAATTACTGATAAATATGGTGATGGATCTAAAATGACCAAATTTGTTGCGGTTGATCCAAAAGCGTATGCATTTTCTGTTGTTGGTGCTAATGGTAATGTCTTTGAAGATATAAAATTTAAAGGAATATCATTTATTGAGGATGCTAGAAATAAGTTAACTATTAATTCCCTAAAACATATGCTTGAAATTAAGGATTCAAAAATTACTATATGTCAAAATTTTTCACGAAAATCTTTTGAAACTAGACATATTTATTCCCAGTATTCGTTTAAAAATGTGCAATGTGTTATGAATAAAAGATGGTTTAATCCAAATCCTAATATGTTTAAAGATACACTTCCATTTGGTTATAAATTGTGATTATATGTGTGTGTGTTTGTTTGATTAATTTAAATAAACATACTAATTATCTTTATTCACAAACAATTACTTTTAGATTATAACGAGAACACTACACCACCAAAATTGACGAGAGAGCAAAGTCCATGTAGAGGGTGGTGAAAGTTGATAGATACTCATTTAAAAACAAGTAATTATTTTTTCAAAACAAAAAATGTAAGTTTATCACAATATAAATTGTAGATTCAATAGTGATAATTCAAGCACATCAACAAAGTACCCAATCAGCGGTTAAAGGTTATGTCTTTGTTTTAACCAATTAAATATTAATATTGTTTCTTCAAAATTAAATATTATTTTCTTATAAATTAATCTACCATTTGGATTATTGTAATTTAAACAAAGATATATTAAAGGTGTGTTTTGATAAAAAGACACAAAATTACATTGTGGATACTTAACAACACTAGATGAAATAATTGGACAAGTTGTAAATGGGGCTTCTTTTGGAACACACTTAAGAAACCAATTTACAAATTCATTACGATTTTTTTTATTCAATATCATTAATTTGCTTGGTGTTTTATCTATATCTGTATAAACATACATATCATAATTGTAATTTAATAAATTATTTTTGATATTTGAACAATCATTAATCATTTTAGATGAATTAATGATTAATGTTTTACAATGTAAACTTGAATTAAACAAATGTGTTTTATTCAATAACAAATCAATTGGTTGATCATATTGAATAGATTTTATGAATGATTTATCTTCCGAAATTACTGTATTATTTTTTAAACAGTCAAACACATTTTCAATTCGTATATTTAATACACCTAAAATAATTAGAATAGATAAATACCAAAATGATGTCAAAATTGGAGATATGTTGCGTTTAGTGATTATTTTTGACATAACACTTTGTTTAGATTCAAATTTATTTTGATCAGAATTAGAAGACATGATTGATTAATGATTATATGCAAAATATATTACAATTTATATTAATCACTGATACAGTAAGAAGGTGTCATACTGTATATTTAAATAGAAATAGCTCGCGGAGTTTCGAGAAATAGCATACAAACAGCATCGAATGGTGTTCCATTTGAAACAGCATTAAACTTAACATCTAAATCCAAAAATACTCCGCGTTCACCAGTTTTTGTACCAGTTATACCCTAAGATACACCATACACAATGTTTCCATGAAGATAATCAGAGTACTTTAATCTAAGAGGTTCAGTAAGTGGGTTACTCTGATGACCCAAAATTTCAGTCATTGATAGAAATCCTTCACGAGCATCACATTCAGTAGGGATAAGGTCACCATGTTCGTTTGTTACAAATTTACATTTAATAGGTTCAACCAAAACAGGACGTGAATTGTAGTACAATTGTAACTCAGTCAAATTCAATGGTTCAAAGTATGTTGCAATTTGAGTCAATTTGCCATAAATAGCTTGACTATTTACAAAGGCTATGTATAAATGTGCAGGTAGCGGTCCTCCATCAAGACAATTGTTCCAACAAAACATGACTGAATTCTTATTTATTGACATAAGTCTAGTTTCTATTCGATTAAACAATAGTGATGGTTGATGTTTCAAACTTTCTAGAGCTTTTGTATGAAGCTGGGCTCTCAAAGCATGCCTACTAAACCAAATGGCTGATGGGGCGAACCCCCCCCCCCCCCCAAAGGTTACCCCCCCCCCAAAGATACACCCCCCCCCTAGAGATACACCCTCCCCCCAAGAGATACACCCCCCCCCCCAAGGGTACTATATTGAAAAAAATTTTATTAGCTTAAAATACTCTTCTGTATATATCTCGAAATTTAAACTCAAGGAATTTTTATATAAACAACTATATACCTACTTTTTACTGCTACTAGTTAGTCTGCCTACTACCAGGAGTAGTACTAGGATACTGTTTACGGCAACCCCTTAGGCTTAGTCAAAATGCGCGTATACTGTGGCAGTACCACCCATAGTTGCTTAGGAGCCATGGTCCATACTGTGGCAGTACCTACTAGTTGCTTAGGAGCCATGGTCCATACTGTGGCAGTACCTACTAGTTACTGCTAGTAGGTACTGCCTAACTAGTAGGTACTGCCACAGTATGGACCATGGCTCCTAAGCAACTAGTAGGTACTGCCACAGTATTCTCGCATTTTGACTAAGCCTAAGGGGTTGCCGTAAACAGTATCCTAGTACTACTCCTGGTAATAGGCAGACTAACTAGTAGCAGTAAAAAGTAGGTATTTAATCATCTACATGAAAATTCCGTGAGTTTAAACTTCGAGATATGTAAAGAGAAGTATGTTAAGGCAATAAAAAAAATTTCAATATATATATCTTGGCGGGGGGTGTAACCCTTGGGGGGGGGGTGTAACCCTTGGGGGGGGGGGGGTTTAACCCTTGGGGGGGGGGGGGGGGGGCGAAACCCCATTGGGGGGGGTGTAACCTTTGGGGGGGGGGGGGGTTCGCCCCATCAGCCAACCGAATACTTGCTTGATCAATCTTAAATTCATATTGTCTAGGAGGAGGATCTTCATAATTACACAGGAAGAAATTTGTAGGACTTCGTTTTGCCTCAATGGTTATGGATACATTTGGTGGTAGCCATTGCTTACAGCTCATTAGTAAATCACTATAAATATACGATTGAAGTTGAAGAGGTTGCGATTGTTGAATCAATCTTAACAAATGATTGTATTTTGCACCTGGATTTCTAGTAGCTCTTGTAACTCTGGTTGACGAGTCAGAAGGTTCATTTGGGGAAGAAGTTTTTGGAGACTCAATTTTAACATTTGACTTAGCATAATTAGTAGACCATGTCAAATCATAATATTTAAATACACCTTCACGAATACTTGAAGCTGTTCCAAACATATGTTGAAGTTTACTTGTGTATGGATAATAATTCATGGGGGAAGCAAGGTCACCATTCAAACGTACATCAAATGTTAGAAAGCCTGCATGAATACCCATGCAATCTGGGAACACTTTATCTGTTCCTGTAAGATTAGTACCTCCCATACACACAACTTTACAGTAAAGTATAATTCGAAATGAACTTAAATCTGTAAAATAATCAGGATCAGCAGGTATAGGCCATACAAGAGCATTAGATTCATCCAAACCCCTATCCAATGTTACTTCTACAATTTTTGTTATTTCAGCTTCACAATCTTCAAGATGATGCTGCGAATATGTTATTTTAGCCATTTTGACTAAAGCCAGGGAGGAACTTTAGCAATAGATCCTTTTTTGGATTTAGATCGACCTTTCCTGGATTTGGATCGACCTTTCCTGGATTTAGATTGACCTTTCCTAGATTTAGTCAGACTTTTTCTAATCAAACGAGTTTTGGTATGCGAACGATGCTTTTTTGATTTCTTTTTAATAGAGCATTTTCAACGACGACCTCGTTTAACTTTTAAAACTTTCTTTTGTCGTTTATAAAGTCGTGTCGAAGGTTGAGGTCAATACTTTGTTCGTCGTTTTTGTGATAGACTTCGTCGACGATACCCTTTACGAGGCTTTAGTCAAGAATCAACTACAGATGGTGCTATAGTAGCCCCAGATGTTGTTGAAGGAGGTGGTGGATTTGAAACTTCTGCAGGAATTGAAGCAGATGTTGGGCCAAAGCCCAAATCTCTAGCTGTTGCAACTTCGGTTGTAGATAATGGCATTATGATTCATTTTCTACTGTGTTAATGTTATATGAATAATGACAGAACAATATTTATCTTTTGAAAAACAGTACTGTAACCAAAGTAAAATGTAATTTAACTGTCTTACGGTACAATTAGAAATAACAATATTGCGGTACCTTGTCAATATGGGACCAAAGACGAAGAATTTTAGGGGTGTTAAAACTAAGATCTACCAATAAATAGTGATCTATTGGAACTTTTGAATTAATAGCTTGATGATAAGCATTTCGTAGTATTTTACTTATTCCTAATTGACTACCTAATGTAGATAATTGACTTTCTAATCTAGGTGAATTTAAAAGAAATATATAACTCACATTTTGTGAAATTACACGACTTTCAGGATACTTTGCATATAAAAAGTGCCAAGCAAACAAGTATATGGCGCAGAGCGCAATAGGTGACCGAGGAGCTTCATGCCCCATAACTTCCCAGGCAACCTTGTACCAGGTATTAATGCTCTCAATAGTGTAGTGTTTCTGTTGTATTTAATGCTCATTTTTTGCATTTTTACATGAATAATGAATATTTGTTGCATTTAAGGTCCATTGCATTTGTTTTATTAGTGAGAGCAGAATATATTCAAATAGTAAAATGCAAAAAATAAAGAAAGATGGACAAGCATGGGTTGAAATATAATATCCCAAAGTAGAATGCAGTATGTGGAGAGGAATAGGATTAGCGGGGCAAGGTATTCATGGGAATGTGGCCACAGTTTGTACAGGGGTGGTTCAGTTGGCCCATTCCTATTCGGCAAAACCTGGTTCCTGTAGAGCATCCACCACGCCAGCAGAAGCAGAGGACTGAAATTGAGAAGTATAGAGCTATTAGTATAGGCAGGATGGCCCTTTTTAAGAAAGTTGCGTAATTTGAGTCTAAGGGCTAAATGTTCATTTTTATTGTATAACTTTAGTGTCCCATAAAGTTTTTGCGCGGCCACAGGCCGCCTGCCACGGAGGGCATAGCACCCGTGCCCAGAGGAGCTCTGGCGCCCTGCCCAGAGCGGCGGGTGGCCAAGGCCTGCTTCAGCTGTTACCCTGTTTTTCGTCCGTCATTCCGCATATATGTATATATATATATATATATATATATATACTTTTGTGAGATAATAATTTTCATTTCTTGATTTATTTTGTAGCTTAGTGTTGTGGACAGGGCCGCGCATCTCTTGGCAACAGCCAAGAATACCTTGTTTTGAGTAACGATAAACATTACAACCTCCTGCATTTGCAACGCCCAAACAATATATTAATTAATGATGCTATTTTTGGAGGTCGGCCTTTGATGTATGGAAGGAAGATGGCTTCCTAGGACTTACTCCTCGACCACGAAAAGTTTTACAAAATCGTTGTCCTACAAAGCTGTCATATGGCTACCAAATTGTACCTACTGATACCGACAAAGGAGAGGTAAAGTTCATGCAAAATCATCATATTTATTTCTGTCTATCAAAAGGCTAAAAATTCTACATGAAAAATTTAATAAATCTAATATTCCAATCCAATTTGTTAAAAAAGGAGATCTAAATTTTTGGACAACCAACTTTACAATTTCTCAATACAACTCTCTTAAATTGACAGGATGGCAGTTTTGAAAAAAGCAACACTGAACATTGTTCAGAAACGACAGAAAATGCAATGGTGAGGAAAAGAAATTAAATTCATTGCAAGATTTCGCAATATTTTTTAGGACAGAGTTTCGGAGGAGGACGTCGATTTGCAGTTTACGGACATAACAACGCGGCTCTATGTCGAATTTGGGATAGATAAATTTTATGACGCTTTGAACCTGCCAACTACTAGTTGACATTTCAACATATTTCCATTGTTTAGCTTTACAAATCAAAATACTATGCGATGAAACCTATCTGATGTGTCAAATTAGTTTGAAAATATTAGTCTTATAAACAACAATAAAAAACGTATTTCCTCAGAAAAATTATAGTCCACAAAAAAGAATGTGCTGATAATATTAGTTTTTATTCTACACATTATTAGCAAAGCAGCAAGATTAGTTTCCATTTATGCCGTCAAAATGTAGCTGGTAAAGTTAGATTTAAGCGTGGTCTCAAGTATATAAAGCAAAATGAAATAATGACCGCAGAGCTATCAAAGCATCCAACCAAATCCAATTCTTCCAATTCTCCAAATCATCCAAAGCATCCAAAAACCAAATCCAATTCAACATTTCTACCCAAAAAATTAATGTTTCAAATGGTGCGGGAGCGGTTCCACCCCTCAAGTTCTTCATTAAATTTTATTACCTTTCAGGAAAAAAAAGGTTGTCCAAATCCGTTGAGAATTCGCCATTTCTCAGCATACCCCATGTTTAAACCTTTCTACCCAAAAAGTAATGTTTCAAATGCTCCGGGACCAGTTCCACCCCTCCAGATCTTCCTAAAATTTTATTACCTTTCAGGAAAAAAAAGTTTGTCCAAATCCGTTGAGAATTCGCCATTTATCAGCATACCCCATGTTTAAACCTTTCTACCCAAAAAAGTAATGTTTCAAATGGTCCGGGACCAGTTCCACCCCTCCAGATCTTCCTAAAATTTTATTACCTTTCAGGAAAAAAAAGTTTGTCCAAATCCGTTGAGAATTCGCCATTTATCAGCATACCCCATGTTTAAACCTTTCTACCCAAAAAAGTAATGTTTCAAATGGTCCGGGACCAGTTCCACCCGTCCAGATCTTCCTAAAATTTTATTACCTTTCAGGAAAAAAAAAGTTTGTCCAAATCCGTTGAGAATTCGCCATTTATCAGCATACCCCATGTTTAAACCTTTCTACCCAAAAAAGTAATGTTTCAAATGGTCCGGGACCGCTTCCTACCTGCGATATCTTCCTAAAACATTATTAGCTTTCAGGAAAAAAAAAGTTTGTCCAGATCCATTGAGAATTCGCCCGTGTACAGCATTTCCAGATATATATATATATACATATATGAGGACAAAAGTTCAGTAACCTCTATAGACCGCGGAGCGGCCCTTCGGGCCGCTCCGCGGTCAAAAATATTGTTACATTAGCATGTCTCGAATTTGTAACCATAGAAGCTAAAACACTAGATGATGCTGTTTGAATACTTAAATCATCAAAAATTACGATAGTTTGATTAGATTTATCAGATTGTGTGTATTTGTCAAGTGATACATCAGCAATTCCCGATATTAAATGCAATTCACAATTCTTTTCTTTTAATTTTTCTTGAGATGACAGATAGATATCTTGCATACTATCATAATGAAGGTATATTTTAGTAGGAAATGGGACAAAAACATTAGTATTTCACAACAAATGTAAAATAAGCGTAGTTTTACCAGAACCTGAACTTCCTACAAACAAAGAATGTGCTCCTGGCAATTTCAATTTTGGTGAATAGTCATCCAAAATACAATATGGTTCAGCCATTTTAATATTTATTCTTTGGAATCAGTAGGATAATCACGCCTAGTAACAAATGAAGGAGGTGCAAATTGAAAACATATCAATCCAACTTGATTTTTAAAATGATCAAAATCTATAGTATCAGCAATAGGTCTTATAAAAATATTACCTGTTTGACCAATGTAGTTTGTAGAAACTGGAACCCAAGGACCTTGTCGACCGTTAGTCACAGGTCCTATTCCCACTAATTGGTGTTTTGTACCACAAACTTCAGAAGCAAATGCAAAAAGTGCTTCAATATAATATTCTTGGAAAAAACTTGATGCATAAACAATATGACAAAACCAACATTCATTAAACCAATGAGTTTTTCACAAAAATAAGGGAGCCAAATTTCTGGAGTACCGATGTCTGCTCCATGATATTTTTTCCAGCTTTTTTTTCAATGGCAAGAAAAAATGGTTCAATGGCATCCATTGAATTATTCATTATGATAATGATTTATTTATGAATGAATATACAATAAATTTTGTAAACAAATACAGTAATACTACAGTAATCCAAGTTAATTACTGTAAGATTTATCAATTTTTACAAATGAAGCAGGAGCAAAATGAAATATTATAGTTCCAGAACAAGCCATAAAATTAGAAACATTTACAATATGATCTGTTGGATCTATAGTTAAAGACCCTGCTTGAATTGCATTTGTGCTTAGAGGCATCCAAGCATCAGAATTTCCATCTTCTCTAGAAATAGGACCTACTCCTGCTAAACGATGTGTAAGTCCAAACACTTCCGAGGATTGTACGAAATTGCAAGTAATAAAATATTCTTTAAAAAAAGGTGATGCTTGCACGACACAACAATACCATTGACTATCTAACCAATGAATTTTGTCAAATGAATATCCCATAAAAATAGTTGGTGTTCCACAAATATCAATCAAACATATTTCATTCCATTTCTTTTCAACAACTAGAAAAAATGGTTCATGTTCAAACATGTTTAAACTGAATGAATAATACAAAAAATAACTTTACACCATATACAGTAATCATATCGTAATCCAACTTGATTACTGTAAATATAGAGTGTATAAATACCTCATATAATTCTCAATCATATCATTATGCTTCAGTGTTTAAATAAAGTTGCTGAACTTTGTCAAGTTTCGATCAAAAAATTACCCAGTTTTTTATCAAAGCATCCCGATCATATAAATGCTTGCTTAGATTTAATTCGAAATTTAGTTCTTACTAAAGCTATTCGCCCTTCTGAAAACCTAGGAACATCATTAGAACTTTACTTAAATACTATTGTATCTATAGCAAGTCCATCTATAGCACTTGATTTAAAATGTGAATTATTAATTAAAACACCAAAACTTATTGTCTGTCTAGTCAACTTATCCAATGAATTAATTCTTAGTACCTCTCATGGCTCTTGATTCTGTTTCATTATCAAAATCTAATGCTAAACGTTGGGTTGTTTTGGATGAAACATCTTATTAAGATCTTCGTACATGTTGTTTAAATACTCCATTAAAAATAATACCTGATAAAGAGCCTTCCATTACTAAAAATGAAAATATAAGTTCATCACCTAAAACAGAACCCATTTCACCTAAAAGTCCAAAATCTAAACCACCTTCTTTGCGTCCTGTTTCGGATCTTTATTCTGATTATAACGAATATGATTGGGTAAAATACTTACCTCGAAAGTTTCAACCTGATGCTTGTAGGTTTATTTCAAGATTATTGTGTGCAGGATTATTTGTTCATAAAGATGGTAAAATAGCTTATGATTCAAAAGGAGAGAAATTATGTTCAGATAATAATTATCGAATAACAGATCTTTTATTTTTTGCATGTGTTCCCTTTACATCTAATAATCCTCCTTCTGATTTGACCTCATGGTTAATTCAAAACGATCTAGACAATTGCCGAAACCCCAATATGCATCAAATTCTAAGAAAAACACCCAACAAAAGTATACCTCTCTTAAACCATTGGAAATCAAAATACTTCAATCCATCTACTATGGAAAATCCATCAATGCCCTAAGAGGACCTAAACATTTATATGATCAAGCTAAAATAGAAGGACATAACATTAGTCTTTCAAAATGTAAAACATATCTTCAATCTCAAGATACATATACATTATATAGACCTATAAAAACTAAACAAGTATATGGCGCAAAGCGCAATAGGTGACCGCGGAGCACACCACCTTCCATCTTACAATATGAATGCATGAAATTTTGACCCTCCAAAGGGCAAGTCTATGGTTTCTCACCCATTTTCAAAAGTAAGCACAGATTTGGAATCGCTATATATGACTTGTGAACAAAAAAACTCAAGTCTTCTGTTCAATTCTGAGCCGTTCAGCTGTTACTGATTATTGATGCCATTGCCATGCATGAAAGTTTGTCACTCAAGAGGGTAAGTCTGTGGTTTCTCAACCATTTTCGAAAGTAAGTACAGATTTGGAATCACTATATATGACTTGTCAACAAAAAAACTCAAGTCCTTTGTGCAATTCTGAGCCGTTCAGCTGTTACTGATTATTGATGCCATTGCCATGCGTGAAAGTTTGTCACTCAAGAGGATAAGTCTGTGGTTTCTCAACTATTTTCAAAAGTAAGCACAGATTTGGAATCGTTATATACGACATGTGAACAAAAAAAACTCAAGTCTTCTGTGCAATTTGCAAGATTAAAGGTGCTACAGCGCAAAAACACTATATTGCAGTTTCCAAACTGTTCTACCCAAAAAAGTAATGTTTCAAATGTTCAAATTCCGGGTCTACCCCTCCAGATCTTCCTAAAATAGCATTACCTTTCAGGAAAAAAAAGTTTGCCAAGATCCGTTGAGAATTCGCTGGTGGACAGCATTTCCAGAAATATATATATATATATATATACACATATATCAGGACAAAAGTTTAGTAACCTCTATAGACCGCGGAGCAGCCCTTCGGGCCGCTCCGCGGTCAAAAATACCCTAGATTACCCATAAAAGCCAATTTTGTTGGTATGATATTTCAAGTTGAT
The DNA here is from genome assembly GCA_030248095.1 of Ptycholaimellus sp. GST1_10. NCBI lineage: Eukaryota > Metazoa > Nematoda > Chromadorea > Chromadorida > Chromadoridae > Ptycholaimellus > Ptycholaimellus sp. GST1_10. The sequence continues at coordinate 28,412 of JASANA010010055.1, forward strand.
ATTATGTCTTTGTTACAATTTAAAGATGATAATAATAATATAGGTTACGCATTAATTGGTATAGATACATATTCTAGATATTGCTCATGTGAATTGCTACCTGACCGAAAAATAGCAACATTATTGGAAGCTCTTAAAACTATGTTATTTAAACTCCCTTTTAAAATAAATGCTATATTAATGGATCGAGAATCAAGTTTTATTAGTAAAACAATTCAAAATTATTTTAAGTCACAAAATATTATAGCTTATACAGCTACTGGTGATGTTAAAGCTGCTCATGTAGAACGATTGATTCGAACTTTAAGAGTAGGGATTCATCATTATTTTGTTTCAAATAATACATGGAATTGGATTTCATATTTACCAACATTAATTACAAATATTAATAATCGAATGCATTCCACTACAAAATTAAAACCACAAAATGTTGTTTCCAACCCTTTAATTTATGTAAAGCCGGAAAATATTACTCCTCAAGTTAAAAAATGTAAAAAAATAAAAACATCCAATTTTAAAACTGGTGACATTGTTAGAATGACTAGATCATGAGATTTTCGTAAAGAAGCTTCTGGTACTTATACTAATGAAATATTTCGTATTAGGAGAATTCAACATACTGGATCTTCTACACTTATTTATCTTACCGATTTGACAAATAAACCTATTCAAGGTGGTATTTATGCTGAAGAACTTCAAAAAGTTACATATGATGGTAAAAAAACTCCCATAAAATTATTTAAAACTAGAATAAACAAAAATGGTACTACTGATTATCAAGTTTCATTTAATTATTACCCTAAAACTTATCGCGAATGGATTCCTGAATGTGTATATTCTAAATTCATATAATTGTGTTTTGTTTTTGTTTTTATTTTTTGTGTATTTATTTATAATATTATTTATTCAAGTTCTGGTTTAAGTGGCCAACTGCTAACAAATAAACATTGACCATCAGGAGATACAAAACAAAGTCCATGATGTAAACTATACACACAAGCACAAATCTTTTGTTCACTTTCAAAAGTTAAATTATTAAAAGCCAAATGTGACATATCTTCAAAATATGCTACAAAACTAAAATTATGTGATATCATTTGATTAGGACCAAACTCTTCTGAAGATTCTTTAATAACTTCATACTTATCTGAAACTCATTTACGTAAAAGTGAACAAATATAAAAATCAGATCGTTCATTTTGTACCAAATTAGCTACATGAGCATATCCTAAATGAGACCAGGGTTGAGTAATATATCCACAAGAAGCACCATGTTTCATTAAATGCATATAACATGAACAAATAGTAAATGTTGATTGCAATCCTTCAAAAACTAATAATCTATTACAAGGTACATACGCAACACTACCATGTTTCCAAATATAACCAAATGTATGAGACATAGGTGTAATTATAGCAGCATTACTAAAAAACCTTGTTTAAGGGCTGAAAGTTGATGTTGAACTAATGGTTTAATCATAATATCTTCCAAAGTTGTAGTTAGATGCAAAAATGAAATATACAAGCAATTTAAATCACAATCAACTAAAACAATTCCTCGCATGCTATCATAAACTAAGCGCATACATTTTGTTTTACATTGCTCTTCGGGAGTTAGTTGATCCCATTTTTCACGATCAATTGTTTTATTTTCAACATCTGAATAAAAATGTTTAGGTACAGCATTCTCAGCATTTAAACTTAAATAGGCAGTCCAATCAGATCTTAATGGAAGAATAGGTCCATAACTTGGCTCTTTTTTCACACTCTGTAAATAACTAGAACCATTCCACAATGTAAGCACTCTATCAAAACAATCTCCACGTAAATTAATTAATCCAGATTTGCAAATATGAAATGTATGCAAAAATGCAACAGATATAGCTATAAACATATCAGCAGAGTATGGCAGACTGGTACCAAATTTAAGGACTAAAGATACTTGCCAGTCACTAAGACTGTACTGAGAAGTCTCAGTTTCGCAAATTAGTCTTTGCTTACTACCAGCAATTCGTTTGGGAGGCATTTTGTAAAATATGCAAAATGAATAAATAGAAGATGATATACATATATATACACATTTTGTTACAGTAGTAAAAATTTACTAAATATTACTGTATTAAGTGGATTATGGTAAGTTACTTCACTCATTGTCTTCTTCATCGTCACTCTTGCCGAACAGTAGCTCCTTGTCACAGTAAAGAACATCACCCTCTGTGTTCACAAAAGCATACTTTCCAGAAAGTGCATCGTAGACACAGAAGAACATTTCATCATCCTTTTCATCCTTGTTCGTAGCTTTCTTAATTTGTGGTCCTATCACAGGATGAACAACTACCTGTTGTTTGAAAGTTACAAATCGAATATAGCTACTATTTAGTGGCTTCGTAGGTTCGGGTAAAGTTAATCTAGTGTACAGTACAGTTTATTTTGTCTCAAATAGTGTGCAGTACAGTACAGTTTATTTATTTTTTTTCAAATAGTGTGCAGTACAGTACAGTTTATTTTTTTTTTCAAATAGTGTGCAATACAGTACAGTTTATTTTTTTTTTTTCAAATAGTGTGCAATACAGTACAGTTTATTTTTTTTTTTCAAATAGTGTGCAATACAGTACAGTTTTTTTTTTTTCAAATAGTGTGCAATACAGTACAGTTTATTTTTTTCATTTTCAAATAGTGCGCAGTACAGTAAAATCAAAAAACTGAACTGTATATTAGATGAACAAATTTGCCGCTATACTGTACTGCACACTAGAAAAACTGTGAAAACTTTCAAATAGTGTCCAGTACAGTAAAGGCTGATTTTCAAATATTTTCAAATAGTGCGCAGTTCAGTTTCCATAGTGCGCAGTTCAGTTTCCAATTTTGGTTGTTTCACCAGCACAAATGTACAGTTCTTTACGAACCATCCTGTCTTCCTCAGTTAGTGGCAAATGTCCGCAAAGAAAGGTGTACATGTGTGCTGTGGACACAACATGTTCTCGAACAGGAACTGTAGAGTGTTCGTACTCCAGCCATCGTATCTGACTATCTGTCAGCACAAACGATGCTCCACTCCTGTTGCTTAGTCGGGTGACCAAGCGAGCTTCATGTTTTATTCCAGAAAAATTACTTCCACCCTTCCTCTTTCCCTTAAATTTAATTTGAGCCCCTTTATTAGACATTGTCGCAAATAAAACTGAATGAATGAATCTTACTCACTTGTGTACACTTTTGTACTGCATATAGACTACAGTAAGTAACATAATACAGTAATATGTTCAGTTACAGTAACATAGCTTAAGTGTTTTTAATGAACACTCAAGTGTTCCAAAATCACTTTAGTGTTCAAATTTAAATTATAAATGCAACCATTAAATTAGAAACGCAACTAATGTAAATTGTAATCATACGTTTGTTACATTAAACTAAGAACACTGATATTTTAGATGTGCTGGATGAAACCATTCACTACCTGGCAGGAAGTGTTAAACGTGTTTTGTTCTAAGTGTGTTTTACGAGTTTCTGAATAAACATTTCTTCTTGTTTCATGTTTAAAAAATCTTAAAGTCATATCTTATGACTTACTTGCGAATCCAAACAAAATTTTCAAACCAATTAAATATTTAATCAGCTAAGAAAATCATGTTCGAAAATGGCTACAAAGCTGGACACTGCATCAACGGTTATTTTAAATTCTCTTTACTATCATACTTGATTATAGTTAGTGCAGTTTTGGAAAACATATTTATGGGAGTGAATTAAGGTTGGGCAATGTTGCTCTGCATTCACAAGGCGGCCATTTTCATGGACAGTTTCAATGACAGCCACACCTTCAAAGCCGATTACATTCTTGACGAAGAGGCTATCGTTTTTTTTAAAACTTTAACAGACTAACTAGATTTGATCATAGGCTTTGCTTTCCGGCCAGCTGAGTCTTGAGGATTTCCGACTCAAGGTGATGCAGCTGTTCCACATCTTCCTCATCTTCTACAATACCCAGCCTCATAAAACTACGGTCTTCATGCAGGTCTTTTAACCTTTGCCCTCTTTTCGACCTCTTTATTTCATTCAAAGTAAGAATACAGAATCTCAAGGAACGGTTAAAGCACCTTCATCTCAGCCACTTTGCATTTCCAATCTCCACCCCTATTCCTGAATCGGTCAGGAATAAGCTTTTTTGGTTATAGATGGAAGAAACCATTTTACTCGAAGGTGGCCAAGACGCTGGACAACTAACAGAGGTGGCTCAACAAGAGGAAGTTGATGGAACGGAGCCTTGTCAACAGTTAGCCCACCAACTGGGTGTTGTACGTTTTCAAAGACTCAAATTCTAGCACCAGCTTTTTCGAGCTTTCCGAAGAAGACGAAGCTTATGAAAACCCTCTAGAACATTAGGACTCCTTTTAGGTACCAGTCTTTTTTATCACATGAAATTAAAATGGAATATTTTTAAGATTTAAGGAAATCGGTGAATGATTTCGAGTGCCATTTTCGCCTACGTACATCGAAACCTTCACCTGCCTTTCCCCTTCTAACACAAGCTTCTGACCCACTAACCATATTTTTTCTGCCCATATTACCTTTACAAAATAAACATTTTGCAGTTCCATTTACTATTTTTGTCAAAAAACAGGCTTTTTGCCTTGAATACTTTTTCGCTTTGAGAGACTAAATTATAATCAATAATGTTAAGTTATAAATTGGTTTCAGCTGAAGCAAAAATCGAGATGCCTGTGGTGAAGCTGGTCGGTAGAGATGTGGTGAGGAAGGGGCGGAAAGGAGTGAAGATGTACAAGATCCCATCAAACTTGCTGGCGGAGACGATCAGAGGACTGAAGAAGGCCACCATCGACCTTTCCAACACCGCCACCAACCTGGAGATTCTCATGGATGGCCTTGTACTCGACTCCGACACTGCCTCCTCAACCTCCTACTCCAGCAGCTCCACTCCCAACTCGTGGCCATCATCATGTCTGCCATTATCCCCATCGACTGTGACAAAGTCTCCGCAAGTCAAGTCAAGTCCAAGTCTACGCGACATGATCGAGTCAGCTTTTAGTGACCCCCCTCAATATGCTAAGTTCATAGGCTATGCTGCTGGTCGACCATCATATCTTGTCCGAAACAGGCCATGGACACCCGTTTCTGGCAACAACAGTCCCAGTTCATCAGCTACGCTCAGCAGTTCTAGGCCTCAGTCTGAAGCCAAGCAAAAGAGCGGAACCCTTTCCAAGCCAGTCTCCACTCCGCTACCAAGCATGAAGGCCGACAAGTTCACGGAGACAGTGGAGAGCATGGGGAACAGGTCGGAGACGATGAAGACCAGCGAGTGGCAAGGCGGCTTCAACTCCGACAAGCCCGTTCACTCCAGTGATGCCATCAAGGAAACCACCTATGTGCGACCAGACACACCAGCTCCACACCTTCAAAAGGTACCTTTTTGACTCCATTTATTTTTTAATTTCACATTCTGTTGACTAAGGTCTGTGAGTCGGAGGACTTCTCCAACATCGTACCCTACAAGATCTTTGAAGAACCCGAGCTGGATCTCGAGCTGGAGGAAGCAAGACAAAATGCTCAAAATGAAGAAATCAAGGTCATTCACTCTTTTCTTTTCTAAAACTGAACCATTCACTAAGCAACCCAAAATGAACTTTGCAGCGATTGGTGGACATGGCCATGAGTTTCTTCCACGTCATGGCATGCCTATTCACGTGCATGGAGGAATTCAACTTTCGCTTCTGCTACACCACCCTAGCCGACCTCATGGATTCAGAGCACCAGGTTTTTTTATTCGAGCACTTTCCACACTAAGCTATTTTAAGACAAAGCAAATGCAGAAGCTGATGCTAGCGGGAAAGGAGGGCGTCAAAAGCTACCTCGCCAACTGCGTCAAGCTCTTCCAGGCCACCCTGCTTGAGGAGGACACCATCGAAACCATCATTAGCACCACCTTGCCTTTCATCCAGGTTTATTTTTAGACAAACTTATGTTTAGTCTTTTTATAGCTTCAGTGTTAAAACAATCTACAGATTAGCTAAGAACAAATAATATTTCATCTTATAAAATCCATGAAACATCAATAGACTGGAATTCCATTTCACAGCTTTTTTAAATTGTTGTCTTATTTTAAGGCAAAATCGGAGGAGGAATGGGAAATCAAGGCCTTGGAGCTGGGCATCTTGATTGACGTAAATACGAGTCCAAGTTTGACGAGGCCGACGAAGAAGATGGGCATGATGGAGCTGAGCATGTTGGAGCAGATGACCAAGTTCATGAACCTCAACAGTTCCTTCAACTCCGTCCCCATCTCACCGCCCATTCTTGTTACATCCTACCTCCATACCTATACCCATCTATAGTCCTGGCATTTTTTATAGTCCAAGAATGAAGAGGAGTCTAACAACAAAGATGGGATCACTGACGCAGCAAGCAGCTTTGAACTGAAGATGCCTCCCAAGGCTCACATGCGGTACATGAAGAAGCCACAGGAAAAGCTTGGCCTCAACTGCTCCTTCCAATCCATCCAGGTTGCTTAAACCTAATCATTAATTTTCACCTCCTTTACGCTAATCTATTTTTAGGGGGAATTGAAGCAGGAAGTAGAGGACGTAGAGATGGAAAACAGCTATGAACTGAAGGCTCTGCCTAAGGCCTCCAAGGACTACCTGAAGTGATGCGAAAGCAAGTGCGGACTCAACTCCAGCTTCAAATCCGTCCAAGTCTTTTTACCTCAATCCATCCTTTATTTCTCGATAACATAGTGAAGGTTTGTTCTTAGGGGCAATCGAAGGTGGAACTTGAGGAGGAGACCGGGCACCAACATTTCTGTCAACAAAGAAGACGCCGACTTTCACATGGACTACCACAACTAACTTTACCCTTCCCTCCCATACTAACCACATATTTATTGAGTGCCATTTTTACACCTTTCTTGCCAGCCTGCCTGCACCTACGCATTTTTTCCGACAAAATAAAGTGTTTGATTAGCTTTGACTAAAAATGACTGATCTTTGGTTTATCCAAATCAATACCGAAAATTACGCTAATTAAATTCAAACCAAAAATAATCAGCATTACAAGTCGTTCCACAAGTCTACGATGACAAGCTGCACGAACTTCATCAAAGCATTCAAGTACTGCTTACTCACTGATTTTCATTTTGCATGCAATACTGAACTATAGCGACAAGATTTGGCAAAGCACCTACTTGGCCAGTCACAAGCTACGTCTTCTGCTCTGGATGGCTGAAATCTTCTATGAAGATCGACGAAAACTCATGCGCAGGGCTATTGGGGTACTGCTCACCTCCATCCATTACTATAACAATTTTGAACCAACCTGAACCTTGAGATGTTCCTGGACAGTGAGCTGGACGTCCAACAGTTCTCCAACTTTGTCTACGGCATCTACAATTGCAGCCTCAACAAGCGAACTCAAACCCTCCTAGCCTCTGAGGTTCCTCTTATCCAAACTATTTCTCCTCATTTGAGAAAAATGAAATGTGTCAGGTGAGCAACATTGCATGCCACGCGGTGGTCAAGTGCCTTATCTTCGAGGACTGGCCACTTCACGCCATCATCTACAGCCGCAACTCCCATCCACCCTCCCTCTTTCTTCCCTCAACACTACCTACCCACTTCCATTTCATTCAATACCCTCCCCCACCCCTTTCCAACATACTCAGCATAAGCGATCCGCTAGAAGCGTTTCAGCAAATTAGAAATTCAGTTCAGATTTACCCTCTTGACCTTTCGCTGCCCAAAAAGAAATCCAATTTCCCTTAAGCTCAAATACCTTCTTTGAACATTTTCGTTTTCTTTTTGTGCCTTTAATCTTGTGAATGTTTCACAATCAAAATAAAGTCATCTTTGTTGGGTGAGAGAAGCCAGCACAAACACGCCAAAGCTCCTAAGCCGAATGGATGCTGCAAATCTGCAACTTCATTATGAAGGAGGAGTCCAAGGTCTCTATCGATGTGCCCAGGGGCGGAGCTACCTATGGGCATTTTAGGCGAATGCCCCCCCCCAAGCCTTTTCGGGGGGGGCAACGCTCCCCCCGAAATGCTTGAACAAATTTTCACTTTAGGCAAAAGAGCCAAAAAAAATTTGTGCTCCGCGCAGTGTTGATAATTTATCTCATTACATTAACTAGTGCTTAAGTCATTTATGCTATTTTTTCCCCAAAATAAATCAAAATTGTGTTTTATGGGCCAGATTGTCAAAGCACAATTTTACTTGGTTTCTGTTTGCCTAAAGATTAAAAATTGTTTGAACTAATTTTCACATTAGGCATAACAGCCAAAAAAATTTGCGCTCCGCGCAGTGTTGATAATTTTTTTCATTACATTTGCCAGTGTTTAAGTCTATTTCTTCTTAATTTTTTTCCTAAATCAATCAAATTTTTGTTGTATGGGCATTATTGCTTAAGCACATTTTGCCTTGGTTTCTGTTTGCCTAAAAGTTATATAATTTTTAATTCTTTCTAAAGCTTAAGCACAGTAGTGAAATGATCAAAAATTCCTTCGCTATCATAAACTGAGAGAAATTCTTATATTTGTAAGGAGATGCATGAATATTATGTATATTGCTGTTGTGTCTCCTCCTCCACACCTCCCCTTCCACTGCGATTTATCTTCACTCTATGCTGATGGGATGAAGAAGCTCTAACTCTCAAAATTGAAGACATGTCCAAACCTCACATATCTACTCTTATACTTAAATATTCTTATAATCCATTTGTTGGCTAAAAAAATTGGCGTGCTGTGTGTATGGGTTGAAGATGTTAGCACAATTAGAACTTTTGTAAAAACTTAAGCAGCCTGCCTGCAACAAGAAAAAAATTGTTTAACACAAATGTTACAGCAATTTAGCCCTGCAATTTTTTTCCAAAATGGAGTGTACAATTCCTTTACAATTTTAAGAGTCATTTTTTCAAAGTTTCCGGTGCCAAGGGGGCGGGGACATCCCTCCCCCTAGAACCCCCTCCCCAGGTCGTTGCTTCGCTCCTCCATTTTGCCCCCCCCCCCCCCAACCAAAATTCTAGCTCCGCCCCTGGATGTGCTAGATTTGAACAAGGCAAACATGACTGTGACTGCAATTCTTGTGTTAAGCGAATGGCTGAAGTCATAATAACTTTTGTTATTAGCCGATTGCTAAAACTACGGAACATGTCACAGTTTGTTTTTTGTTCGCTAGAAAAACTAGGACGATGCCCTATTATTGAAACTATGGACAGTCTTTTAACTACTATTCAAACCAATAATGGGGTTTTATGTTCACCTTTACCCCATTACCTAACTGAGGAATTACAAACTGAAATGAGACATTATCTGGACTATAAATATAATCAGACAACAATTGGAATGTGGAAAGTTTTTTTCGCTTCCTTTTGTTTACTACCTTCATGATAGTTTCCAAGATATGATACTTGAGCCTTTTAACTTGGACAGCAGTAATATTCATTTCTTCCCTGCTGAAGACATATGGCCTCTAACTACAACTTTTTTTATTGTTACTGGCGATTTTGCTGATTCTTTGCTTATGGCCCCACCCACTGGAATTGAACTTAAGAAAGTGCACTTTGATAATTTACATTTGGCACTATTTGATTACATTCTTGTTAAATGCTCTATTGGAATGATCCCAACTACGATTATTGACTCTGCTGAAGGGTGGAGAAATTTTAGACACTTTATGTTCCTTGGCAAATATGATGAAATTTTTTGACTTTGGTTGTCATGTCCTGTCCTGAAATAAAACGATGCATCCAGAGCCCCTGGGCCTGTTCAAACGCACAATAGCGCTCTGGGTGGCCCCTCCCTCCTCTTTTTCTCCCAAGATTCTCACCAAACAGCAAAGGTCGCATTATGACCACTGTCCTTTTCGTATTGCCTTAAAACGGGAATTTTTGTGGCACAAAATTTATGGTTCTTTTATCCAAAACAAAATTGTTTCAGCTGCAAAAGTGAAAGGCCATATGGAAGAACAGCGAGATCCAAAGTACCATCGCCCACCGTACCAGTTCCGCCAACGACGGGTTCTTCATTACCGAGTTAGCTTTTATCATTTCTTTTCCTGCCCTTTCTACTCTAAGAACCTCATCACTGTCTAGGAAGAGGAACATGATGATACCTCCTGTCCAATCACCGCCCAGGACAATGGTGCTGGTAGAGGACAAGGAGGACGTGGAGGCAGGCGCCAGAACGGTGAACAGCAGCAACGCGCTCAGGACAATGGGCGGCGCAATGGCCGTCGCAATGGACAGAACCATGCTCGCAGTGTATGTAACCATTCTTCTACTCATCCTCCTCCTATTTCTGGCTCTGCCTCTTTTTATTGGTTCCATTCTTAATCTGCTTCTTACACCAACCCATACACCTTTTGGAGACAAGCACATAAATCAGCCCAATTTCAGTACTGCAAACTCTTCTGTGTGGGCATTCTCTACCTGAGCCTGACTGCCGTCATCACCGGCCTCGCCACCTACCTCATGCTCTGAAAATCTCCATTCCCATGCGGCGGCCTAGGCCCTTTCAGCCCAGCATTATTTTAGGCTCTGTACATATCTGTTTGATGTATTTGAGGACGCGGTGGCTTGGAGCCTGCGTTGAAGTGCTGAAGCACCTCAGAGCTGTTGCAGGGTAGGGAGGCGGCGGGGGCCTTGTTCTCCTTGCTGCTGCTGCTGGAGCCCGCCTTGCGTCGCCTCGGCACCTCGGGCATTCGAAACTGCGGCGACAGCAGAGGCATGCCCATCTGCACCTCCACCTCACTCCCAATTCCCTCTACAATCAACCCCTCCTCACCCCCACCCATAAGACAGACCCAACTTGAATGAACCTTTCGTCATGATCTCCTTGATCATCTTGTCCGTGGCCTTGACCAACTCCTCCAAATTCTCCACCAGGCACAGTTCCTTGTCATGATGCTGTGTAGAGACGGACGATCGGTGAGACATGGTCAGAAAGAGAGTGTATGAAACTCCCCGAGAATCAGGCCTTCTTATATCCCGCAAGGTCATTTACAACCATCATAAAAGTGTCCATCTTAACAAAAGGGCACACCCACCGCACCCATTTACAATTAGATCATCTGCTGTGACAGACTTCTAAAGCAGAAGGCTCATCGTAAAATGTTGCCTTTGATTCTTTTGATAAATCAGAATTGCATATGCAGTAATGATCCAGCAAACTTATCAGGCAATTTACGTACGCAATTGAGAAATAGAAAGGCTGAAACCTTAGTTGAAGGGGTGAGTGAAACCTCATTGGACTGGCTAGCCTTCAAACTCCCCCCTTTGCAGAGATTATAAGGGAAGGAGTTTGTGAATCAGGCAGTCATAGAGACATTAATTACCCCCTCTCAAGAGTGAAACAAAGAAAGGGGAGTGAAACATCTTGGTGTTGGTTTCACACCACAGCAGCTTTCACAGCCCTCTGCAGAAAAAAATAGAAACAACTAATGTGCAGTGTGTGCGCATTAAGGCATGCCTCTAAAGCGTGGAGCTAAAGCAGAGTCTGGTGAAACATCAGAGCCATTCCGCATGTTGAACAAATGTGGGTCAGACTCAGACATTGAAGCGAGCTTCAGCCTCATGGGAGTAAAGAAGAGGAAAGTGAAACATCACAGTTTCACTAGCTCTTCAAAGCCCAGGATGAGTAAAACAAGTCTACGAGTCCATCGCTAGATTAAAGCATACGTCTCAGGCTTTCAACTAAAGAAAGCGTGAGTGAAACCTCACACGGTTTGATAATAGTGTGAAAGGCGTCTCTCACCCAAGAAGAGTGAAGGGGGATAGTTTAGACAGAGTCAGCCTCAACTGGATTGAAGCATGCGTCTCATGCTCTGACTAAGGAAGGAAGTGAAACCTCACACGGTTTGGTAATAATGAGAAGGGCATGTTTCGCCCCAGGAAGAGTGGAGAGGGGAATATTTACACGGCATCAACTAGGACTCGATTAAAGCACACGTCACAGGCTTTGAGCTAAAGAAGATGTGAGTGAAGAGGGAGAGAAAACCTCACACAGTTTGGTAGTAGTGAAAAAAGCGGATTGAGGTGCTCATCTCATGCTCTGAGATAAAGAGAGCTGAATGAAACCTCATGTTAACGCCAAATACATTAGAAAAAGTAACCTTGAAAAAAGAAAGTTCTTTGAATGAAGTAAATGAGAAATTCCTAGCAGCAGCGGATTGAAAAGCTTCTCTTAGGCTCTGAACTAAAGAAGACGAAAGTGAAACATCACGCCATCACCAGCTTGGGCCAGCTTGTCTCTAGTCAGCTTTTCTCTAGCCAGCTTGTCTCTAGCCAACTTCTAGCCAGCTAGCCAGCTTGTCCCTACACATACCCAGGCTGATGAGGCGTAGATAGGGAGGATTTATTGGATTGAGAGGAGGGTAGCGGATTGAAAGGCTCCTCCTCGACTCTGAGCTAAAAAAGATGGGAGTGAAACATCACGCTGCCGCCGCACCAATGAATGGATCAGCTTCTCCCTATACCTGCCCAGGCAGATGAGGCAGGGATAGGGATGGGTTATGACATCCTTCCCTATCCCTGCCTCATTTGTGTGTGCAAGTAAAGATAAGGCAGGTTTTTTGAGGCGCAACAAGCCCTATGGCCCCAAGCCCTCAAAGCATCCACTTGCCACTCTTTTAGAACATTGGCCAGGCCAAAAGTTCCTAGATTGAGCAACCCTTAGCAGAGCATTCCGCCTGATTTATGGCCAACTCCAAGGGCACATTGACCTTATCAAGGCCTAATTGCCCCCGGGCAGGAGCTAGGGTACCCAGCAGAACAATCTGCCCCTTATCCTGTTACATCAGAGATTGTACGCAATAAACTCAAAAGTTTAGCAGACTTTCTCATAGCCATAAATCTAAGCCTCCTATTGCAATGGATGCAGAAAAGAGCAATATTTTGATGCTGAAAAGTGTCGGAATATAAAGTCCTTCTAGGGGAGCGTATCTATGAAGGTTCATTGCAAGGCCTACAAAAGGCTGGCTTGGATGAGGAGGGATAGGTAGGAGAGCCTCTGTCCATCCGCCCACCCTTGACAAGCAATTGGCCTCAAGAGCGGAAATGCTGGGCAACACTGCCACCTGTCTCTCAAGGCCCGCAGCTGTACGCCACCCAGAAAAGCCTCTCCAATCTTTTTTCTAGTCTAACTCAGCCAATAAACAATTGCGGCAGTTATGCCTATCTATGATTCATTTAGCAAAGCATTAATTGCAATGCTTTGAAGATAGTTATGGCAAAACTTTTGTATAGTCTGCAACCCTTTCTCTGCTGTATTTGAATGCAGTCAAAATGATGCACATTCTATGCTAGAGTAAATGAGAATGCTTAGTGTTGGAGTTCTTAGTGAGTATCATGTTTGTATGATTGCTCTGGCCTTGAAGGCAAAGCAAAGTGGCATGAGCAGCCACTATGCCAGATGCGAATATGTTTCTGGTCCTTCTCTGAAGGCATGTGGGCTGGCCTAAAATGCCACCAAGCCATCTTTGCGATTGATGGGGAGTGGGGGTTGAGTGGGCAATTGATGGGGCATGCCTCTCTGGAAGGCCTCTGCCCTGGCCCTGAACTGCAACGGCAGCAGGGAAGGCAAAGATAGGCAGTGTAAATGCAGCCAATGGGCCAGCATTCTTCCCCTGTTTCCCAGATGGAGTCTGGAAGATAGCAGTCCAAGCGCAAACAGCATGTGCAGTCAACAACCCCCCTATGCACTCTTGACCTGCAATAGCCCCTCTTTGCAATTACAAAGCCAGGTTTTGTTTAGCCTTGGCCTTAGACAACTCTAGAGGCTATGGGATCATAAACATGGCCATTTGTCAATGCACATACCCTCTACTCTCCTGCCATTACCCTCTCTTCATCGCCGCCTTCTCTACACCCCC
>JASANA010010056.1:0-19893 GCA_030248095.1 Ptycholaimellus sp. GST1_10
AATTAAAAGTTCAGAAATATGACATTTCTTATTTGTTTGCATTTTATCTAATCCTTTTTTAAACAATTAAACAAGAGGCTGAAGGTGATTCCAAGCCCAACCAACGTCCTTAATGACCCATTTGCGAAAATCGCACAACCCCAAATAGCTAAGATTTTTGTTGAAGTTTTGGCACATGTAATCATTTTACTATCAACAATCTGGGCTCAACTTCAAAATGATCAGTGCGCTTGGGAGATTTAATTATACCTTACATCTTTCATGAGCGTCAGCAAAGTAGTGAAGGAAAGGAGCAAATGAGTGAGGAAAAGGAGAGATGCAGAATGAGCTTTGAAGTAAGGCGTCTCATTTTGATATGGAGGAAATATTTCGTGCAAGAAAAGAATCCCACCGATTCGTGTGGTGCATTTTCTATTGACAGAAGACAGAAGTCTATTTTCTATTGCCCTTGCACATTGCTTGCATAGTATTTGCTTAAGTCCAACTATAATTGTTTTGTTGCAAGTTAATGCCAATTTTTTTGCGCGCCGCCTGCCGCGTAGGGCAGGGCAGTCAGAGATAGGTTGGCCGGAGGGCATGGGTGCAAAGGCACCAGAGCGTAGGGGGATAAAAAGTTTTGTCCGTCCAACTTTTTGAGCTCTCACAAAATCTCTGTTAAGATGTGAAGATGGATGTGGATGGATCTATGGGGTGCGAAGGCGGCGATTGCGGCGCGCCTCTTCCAAAGCCAGGCGTAACATCTCCAACTCCCGTTCACTCAGCGGCTCTGTAAGAGTAAGCGTGTGGCTGGCCGCTGAGTGAGAGAGGAGGTGCGGAGGAGAACTGGGATAGGAGGGCGGATGCTGGGTGGTGGTGGACGTGGGCGCCTGGGCCTGGCTATGGAAGTAGAGATCTAAGCTGCAATTCATCTCCTCCTCCCACTCACTCCTCCATTCCCTCAAGCCGAAAAGAAATGGGCGGACTGGAAGTTCCAGGGCATCGGCTGCAGCTGCCAGTCCATTGGAAAGGCCTCTGCCAAACAGCAAGATCAGTCAATTGGAAGACCATGGAATTCCATTCAGTAGAGTTTAGGATGCCAGGAAGTAGAAAGTCTTCATCCGTTTTAATAAGCCAGCTTCTATATCAAGATAGGAATTTTACATAATTTCCAAACCTAGTCCAAAATTTTTTGGGTGAAGATGTCCTACCCCCGGTATGTGGTCATCCTTTTCCTCATAGTTCATCGTAGCAAAACAAACGTTTACCCACAGCTGCGAAGAGCAAGGGGATAAGAAGGCGAGACATTTAGTTTATTAAAGTCTGAAACATTTGGGAAAGATTGAAAAACTTAAACAATCTTCAACAACACGATTGCTTTTGGAATGCCGAAGCAGAACAAGTGCGCTGATTGCTTTAAGGAAAGTTTTCTCACCCTAAAAATTTATGCAGTTTTAGAAAGCATTGGTTTTCCTTGTATTTCTTGACAAGAACTTAAGAGTCTTTCTTGACAGGAACTACTATTTTAATTTATATGTGAAATCCAGCTGTTACTCTTTCTTTCTAAAATCGATCACCCCTAGTTAAAAGACAAATCATGATTTGTAGCTTGCCTTGATAACAAAACACAAAAGCCTGAAGAATTTTGACCCCATCAAATATATAATGCTTTTCTTTAAATAATGCGGGAAAAAATCCTTTATAACATAGTCTCTTGGAGCGAAAAGAGGGACAGCAAGGAAGCGTCATCGTACTCACAGAGTTCGCTGGAAAAAGCAAGAAAATGAAGCCATTGAAGTGCAGTGGGATGTAAGAAATGAATTCAAGAGTTCTATCCGCCGCTGAGGCAGAGAGTTTTCTTGAGCCAGCATGAGTAAGGACTCCCTCGCCGAAATCCTCAACTCCCGACCTGCGTTCTCAGTCAAAGCACCCAGTGTTGCCAAGGTTGCCGCATTTCTTATAGTTTCCTGCCAAGTCGCGCTGGCGGCACCTTCCGTCAGTTGAAGCTTTTGCAGGAATTTCCATCCAGACTAAGTCCTAAATCCTTTTGACTTCCTGCCAGCAAAGAAAGTGAGAGAACTTCCCTAATCGGAAATAATAATTTGGCTGAACCCTGGAGCCCCCCCAAAGGTTTCACCCCCCCCCAAAGTTTCACCCCCCCCCCATGACTTTTACCCCCCCCCCCCCCATGAGTTTCACACCCCCCCAAAGGGTACTGTATTGAAAAAATTTTTAATAGCTTAAAATACTCTTCTGTACCTATCTCGAAATTTAAACTCACGGAATTTTCATGTAGATGATTAAATACCTACTTTTTTTTGAAACATAGTTAGTCTATAACGAGTTCGTCATGCTACTAGCATGGACCGCATGAATTCACCAGCTTCCTATCTATGGACTGTCGAGCTGCTGGTTTTTCTAATATCAGCGCTTGATGTGAAATTAAGATGATTAATTAATAATAAACTTCCAAATTAATTAGTGTCAGAAACCTTAGAGGAGTTGTTTCTAGGGCAAAATGGTATAATATGTTTGTTAAATGAATAAAAAAGACTACAAGCAACAAAACAAAGATCAAATTGACTGAATGGGTGGAAAGGTTTCACTCCAGTTCCAAGCACCCAATCAGGTGTCATATAATGTGCCTTACGTAATCAGCATCGGTGATTGTTCAAATGAGACCATTGAAATCATCTAGAATAAAATCCAGAACAAAGGCACATCGTTAATGTTTGAATTCCAGTGGAAATTACAGCATGCACAAACAAAGAAATGGAGCTAAACCATTGAAAAAGGAAAAGTAAGTATAATAATAATTATTATTAATGCGTTTACCAACTAAAAGCTTGAAACATGAAAGTTTGTGATTTATTAATTTATCAACGAAAAAAACTGCACCTTTACGTTTGCCTTCATAGTTTTTTCCAGTACGGATTTTCACTGCTGGACCTATTTCTAACGCGTCAGGCTATTTCCTTGCAATTTTTTGGAAAAAAACTGCAAGATAAAAGCATTTGAAATGGATGAGAACGGGCTTGCAACGTACAACGATGTCAGAATCCACTCTTCAATTCGCATCCGCACCCCCTTTTTTAATTTTACTACCTCGACACTCATGCCTCCATGCTACTAGTTAGTCTATACCGCAATATAGGGCGTAGCCACCTGATTTTTTAAAGGCTCGCGAGGGACATAGTTAGTCCTTAAACATAGTTAGTCGTTACCCAGTTCATTAAAGGACAAACGACCTAATTGACACACCCTTCAATTTTGATGAAATTTTTTTCCAAGTTAGGGGATATCAAAGTAAGCTTGCAAGCATATTTAGTCTTTTCAATTTGGTAAAAAAATACTGCGAAAAAAAATCCAAAAGTTTTACACGTTTTAGCATAGGGAAAGGGCTCTATGAGGCACAAAAAAATTCATAACTAAAATATGCCGATGCCGCCGCATTAGGCCGCTTAACACAATTTGTATTTATTGAAAAGCCACCAGAAAAAAATGTACTGGGGGTTCAAATCGGAGCGGAAGGACGCGGAGGGGCCAGGAAACTGGCAAAAATGGTCATATTTGATGGTTTTTAGAGGTTTTTCCCACATTATCATAATTTTTAATTTTTTTTCGCAATCGGGACCCCAATTTTTGAAATGTATGCCCCAAAATTGACCCATAAACATAATAATATGTTAATATTAATTAATAAAATTTTTAATACATTTTGGGCTCTCTATAGTGGGGTCAAAAACATGAAAACAAATTTATTAATTAATATAAACATATGATTACGTTTTTGGGTCAATTTTGGGGCGTACATTGCAAAAATTGGGGTCCCGATTGCGAAAAAAATTATAAATTATGATAATGTGGGAAAAACCTCCAAAAACAACCAAAAATGACCATTTTTGCCAGTTTCCTGGCCCCTCCGCGTCCTTCCGCTCCGATTTGAACCCCCAGTATATTTTTTTCTGGTGGCTTTTCAATAAATACAAATTGTGTTAAGCGGCCTAATGCGGCGGCATCGGCATATTTTAGTTATGAATTTTTTCGTGTCATTTGCTGCCCTCCCCCACGTTGTAGCATACAAACATTTGGCAATTTTTATTTCTGGAACAGAGTCCACTTGGCCAATACGTTATACCCTTGCAAGTTTACAATGGTAACACCTATCATAGAAAAAAAAATGAGTGGGATCGGTGATGGTGTCAACCCATGGTGTTTTCCCTTTAATGTTTTAAAATGCTCAACTCGGTATAGACTAACTAGTAGGTACTGCCACAGTGAAAGGACGAGCCTTTTAGTTCTTGCGCTTTATTACTACTCCTGGTAGTAGCATGACAGACTAGTAGCATGATGAACTCGGTAAAGACTTGCTAAAAAAGTAGGTATTTAGTTGTTTAGAAAAAAATTCCTTGAGTTTAAATTTCGAGATATGTAAAGAGAAGCATTTTGAGCTAATAAAAATTTTTTCAATATATACCCTTTGGGGGGGTGAAACCATTGGGGGTGGGTGAAACTCTTGGGGGGGTGAAAGTCATGGGGGGGGGGGTGAAACCCTTTGGGGGGGGGGTGAAACCTTTGGGGGGGGGGCTCCAGGGGTCAGCCAATAATTTAGATCAATTGCGAAAGGGATCATTTAATTCTCCCTTTATTTTCCTTCTCAAAAGACTCCTCTTTGGAGAAGCCGCATCTGCTTAAACTTGGCCTCATCTCTGCTCCGCTGCTTCTGTCCAGTCTTCTGCTCACCTATTCACACCTGCAGCACATTCTGGATCAGGTGGGGGATGGCCAACAAGTTTGCTACCTCTTTCCTCAGCCCAAGCCTGTGAAGAAAGAAACTGTCCATGGATGCAGCTGAGGCGGGAGATGATGGAGGTGAGGGCTTACATGGCTCTGCAAACGGCACTGGGGGAGGAGCGTGACCTTGCCTGCCTCCTCCTCCACGCCTCGTTCTCCCTCCTCCACCCTTCCTCCCTCCTCCCCACCTTCCTACTAGAGCAGTGCTTGGCAGACTGAAGGCCGATGCCTTGGCCAAGCAGCGGAAGACGGTGGACAACCTGGGCCGACGCATCAGCTACTGGCACGGATTCCCGGAGCTGGGACCCCATCTGGCATCCATACATGTTCCCTTCCTCACCACCCAGCACCCCTCATCCTCCTCCTCCACTCCCCTCCCCTTGCAGAGCTTCAAGGCGGCTCTTGCCCGCTTTCGCCAGAAGGCCCATCTGGCCAGCAGAGGCGAAGAGCAGCTGAAGACTGGCCACAGCTGCGACCAGATTATCCAGTCCCATTTTCAGCCTCTGACATGAAAGGCTGGTGAAAAGGAGAGAGAGGTGTGCAGGGCCTACACGGGCCTGGTGCAAAGCTTGGTGAAGCTGGGCTTCCGAAGCTTCAAACGCCTGCTCTCCGGCCGATTTTGGCTGGCCCTTGAGGGACGGCATGCATGGCATCGATTTCGCGAGTTCCACGGTCTTTGTCCCCTTCGCCTAGCCTTGTCTTTGTTCAACCTCTGTCTCTCTCAGAGCTGGAGACCCTGCAAGGGCGACTGGCCCTGGAGCTGGGCGCTTTCCAGGAGGACTGGAACCCAAAAGATGCCTTCACCGGTTCCATCTCCATTCACCAGTGCTTGAGTAAGGCAAGCATTTGGCATGAAAGGAGCCTTTGGAGCCAGCGAAGCCCTGCTGAGCGTGGCCGAGTACTATCTGCCCGCCTTCACGCCCATCCTGCAGTCACTCCACCACCGCTGCTTCCTCCAAGAGCAGTCCCCCTCCATTCTCCCGACAACGCCTCCCCCCCCGAATGTCCTGCGCTCAAACAGGCAGCGTGAGGAGCTGCACGATCTGCTTCTCCGAGATCCAGGCAGCCTGGGAGATGAGAGCAGACTGATCTGGCAGCAGGCCATGAAGAGTCTCGGCGGTGAGTACGGTCAGAGTCCATCTCATTAGAACTGCAGCAGCAGGCGCAGTGAATCAGTGCAGTGTTGAGAGATGCTGGAAGAAACTGTGGCTAGCACGCTGCGCAGTTGTCTCCAGCTCTACCTTCAGAGACTCCTGAGCCATCGCCACTTCGTACTCGCTGTCTCCGGCCTAATCCTACTCATTGTCCCACTCTTCATGCTCCTGTTCCCCGCTCACCTCTAATCTCAAAGGCTCCGCAAGAGGCTGAGTTATTTCCTCTCAGTTTCCTGCACCTGAACCACGGAGAGGCCCGTCTCATGCTCTCCTACGGACAGGAGGCAGAGGAGCGCCGGGAGCTGATCCAGGAAGAGAAGCAGGCAGCAGTGGTTTCCCCATCCATCTGCTCTCTCACCTCCTTCTGCTCTCAAGGCAAACTTGTGTGATTTGCTTCTCCTAAAGGCTCTGCTGGGGGCCCTGCTGCCGGGTCCACTGAGCCAGAGCCTGCGCTGGTGCCGGCCTTGGCTGCCGGAAGCCGTGGACTCCGCCAGTCTCCTCCACTCCGACATCTACCGCTTCCAAGGCCTCGCCGCCGCTTCCACGCCTCACCAGGCTCTCTCTACCTTGGCCTTGGCTGCCGGAAGCCGTGGACTCCGCCAGTCTCCTCCACTCCAACATCTACCGCTTCCAAGGCCTCGCCGCCGCTTCCACGCCTCACCAGGCTCTCTCTACCTTGGCCTTGGCTGCCGGAAGCCATGGACTCCGCCAGTCTCCTCCACTCCGACATCTACCGCTTCCAAGGCCTCGCCGCCGCTTCCACGCCTCACCAGGCTCTCTCTACCTTGGCCTTGGCTGCCGGAAGCCGTGGACTCCGCCAGTCTCCTCCACTCCGACATCTACCGCTTCCAAGGCCTCGCCGCCGCTTCCACGCCTCACCAGGCTCTCTCTACCTTGGCCTTGGCTGCCGGAAGCCGTGGACTCCGCCAGTCTCCTCCACTCCGACATCTACCGCTTCCAAGGCCTCGCCGCCGCTTCCACGCCTCACCAGGCTCTCTCTACCTTGGCCTTGGCTGCCGGAAGCCATGGACTCCGCCAGTCTCCTCCACTCCGACATCTACCGCTTCCAAGGCCTCGCCGCCGCTTCCACGCCTCACCAGGCTCTCTCTACCTTGGCCTTGGCTGCCGGAAGCTGTGGACTCCGCCAGTCTCCTCCACTCCGACATCTACTGCTTCCAAGGCCTCGCCGCCGCTTCCACGCCTCACCAGGCTCTCTCTACCTTGGCCTTGGCTGCCGGAAGCCGTGGACTCCGCCAGTCTCCTCCACTCCGACATCTACCGCTTCCAAGGCCTCGCCGCCGCTTCCACGCCTCACCAGGCTCTCTCTACCTTGGCCTTTAGGCTACTAAGCTTTAGGGAGACGGAAAGCGGGACACAGATGGTGGGAATGATGGAGGCCCTGTGGGAGGTGTGGGAGGGGCTGCTGGGTGAGGTGGAGGTGTGCAGACTGGCCGCCGACGGCAATGCTCACCTCCTCCTCTCCGGCCTTCCCAACAAGGGCCCCAATAAGCACAGCTCCGGTCTCAGCACCTCTTTCAAACACCCATTTGCTCATTCACTGGGTGCAAAGAGTTGCTGTGGCTGGCGCTGAGCCTGCTGGAGGCCATGGAGAGCTGGCAGCCGCCGCACCTCCCCCAACATCGCCTCCTTCTTCGCATCAGCATTCACACTGGTTCATAGCCCAACTGAGCCAAAGAAGGGGAGGCAAGGAGGAATGAAGGACTGGGAATGCAGGACGGATGCTGGGAGGCGTCGTGGGCATGCGAAGGCCGCGCTACCGCGTCTTCGGCAAAACAGTTCAGACGGCCAGTCAAATGCACTCCTTCTCCCGCCGTTCCCCGCCTTTTACGTACCCTTTTTGCTGCTCTCATGAACGCCTGTTCCCCAGCGCTGCAAGCCCTGCTGAGCGAAGCCACGCGGGAGCATGTGAAAGAAACGCAGGCATCCGTCCATTTGGAGACAAGGCCCCGGGGCAAGATCAACCTGGAGGTTTTGGTTGAATGGACAGTCTTTTGAATGATTTGAGAAGGAGTCTGTGCAGGGAGGAGAAGAGTTGGAGGCGCACTGGCTGATTGCATGCTCCGCCCACCCCCATCGCCTCAACTTGGAACAGGCTGCCAGAAGGACTCTGCACTCTATTTATGCTAACCAGGACACCTTTTGAGCTTAGTTTTTCCACTTTATTGCTCAAAAACATTCGAATTTAAGTGGAAAGTATGGAAGCGATGCGGTTATGTAGTCATTTGAGAATGCTTGTTTTTATCCTTTCTTGAGCAACTGGTCAACGAATGACATGGAGAAGGAGGGCGGCCAAAGCCTACACGAGCTTGGCTGTGCAAGACCTAATATTGGGCGCGAAGACGAATTCTACTTTCCACAGAAAGTGTGCAAGGTGGTGGAAGCCGGCATTTCAGAAGAAAGTTACACAAAATATCTCAAATTCAGCTTCTCAAATTGGATCAAAAACTAGGCCATAATGTGCAATGATAAGCCTCAAAACTAATTCTGACCTGTGAAACATTAGGCATGTGGATAGCAAATTTTGTTTTGAAAATTAAGAAAATTTACAAATATGGTAGTTTGGTGTCTAATCATATCTATTTATTGAGTCGGTTGCAAATATGGGCTCAAAATTAACATATCTGGTCATTTCTAGGTTTCTACAATTTTGTAGCTCAATTTTTGTAGAAATTCTATAGCTCAAAGAAGTACAAATTTTTTTCAATTTTACCTTTTCTTTGTCTAGATCATCAAAATAAAAATTCTGTAGGCTCAATGAAACTCTCCATGATCGAGTTTAAGCCATGCCATGCGCGCCAGTTTACTATTAAGAGTTTGGAACTCCAGACCCTGCCAATCCCAATACCAAGTCAAAACCAAAACCACTTGGATCAGAAATCATTCCCCATGACATACTTTTTTTTTGAAGAAAGCCCTTCGTCTGGTGCCTTCATTTCGCCTACTCACATTTGTGCTCAAAGCGCACAAAAGTTAATGGCATCGAGTTAAAAGTTTGAAATCCGCTATAGAGTTTGTCCTTGGTTAAGAAGGATTCATGCTTCCGCTTCGCTCACACGAACGCAATTTAGCATGGGATTCTCAGAAAAAGCTTTAGTTAGTGTGAATAATGGGCCCTTGACGCAAGTGGATAAATGATTGACCAGCAAAAGAGCCTTTCCCGTTAACGTATTATGCCACTTTTTCACATCTGAATCTTTAGGGAAATTTCGGACTAGCCCAAGGTGAAAGGAAGAAGCGGCAAGGTCATTTAAAACCAAAGGAGTAAAAGGGAGGAAGAGGTATTGAAAAGGATGCGTCTGTCCCTGATGCTGGCCGTGTTGTCCTGTCTGAGCTGCGCGGAGGCAGGAGTCCCTGCAGCCTCCATCTACCGTCGCCTTCACCTCAATCTCGCCGTCCCTTCGCCAAAGCAGCCTCCTCCCCTTCAACCTTCCAAGTCCCCCATCCACTTTCGCGTCCCCTCCATCACCTTCTGGCTCAAAGCCGGCCACATGGACATCATCAGCCACTCCAAATAGTCCTCATCTAGCATAGCACTTCTCCACTTCCCTCTCTGGATGATAGGAAACACTTGAAGAGTCCTGGGAATGTATTGTTGCTGTTGTTGAATAACTGGACATTGGAGCACAATATGGAAATAGAAATTATGAAAAATGAATTTTTTTTCAAAAATGAAAATAATATCTCAGGCTTGAAGAAGGCGTCCAAAGGCCGTGTTGGCCGAATTCGGACTGAGATCCTTGAAAAGCGTTTGCATGCCTTCGCAGTCCGATTCTTTGCCACTGCAAACCATCACTTTATTTCTGCAATGCAAAGAAACACTGCAATGCAAAGACTGGAGAGAAAAGAGGGGGCAACCTGCGAATGATGGTGTAGTGACAGTGAAAGGCGGCGCCGATAGACCAGGGCAAGGTTTTGAGAGCGGGCAGGGCGTAGAGCTGAGCCAGCAAATCCCGCCACTCCGCAGCCTCAGCGTCAGCCAGGCCTTGAGCGGGCAGGACGTCCTTCAGCAGGGCCCAGATGAGGTCCTCCAGCCCTGTCGCCGTCATCCCTGCCTCCCCCATTCACCTCTACCACTTCACCCCCACTGCGATTGAGTATGAACCTAGCAGAAGCTGTTGCCGCTCGTCTTCCAGCTCAGTCCAGGAGTTCAAATCGGCGGCAGAGGCGTTGACAGCGGCGGAGAAGTTGGACAGGAGCTCGCGGTAGCCGGCCAGGTCGTAGAAGAGCCGCATCGGTGTCTCCAGACGCGCCTCAACCCTCCTTGGATGGCTCACAGAAATGGAGAACTGCCATCTCTAACATCACTCATCAAATAGTCAAATTTCACTCCAATTCCATTTTAGTCACAGATTCCTTGCCCTTTTCTGTCGCTGCTCTACCTGCCATTCCGCTCAGTTGTTGTGCAGTTGGGAGGAGAAGGGACCTGCTGAATGAGGGAGAGTTGGTCGATGGGCAGGCTTTCGGTAGCTCTTATCAGGAGGCGCTGTCCAACGGCCAGGGGTCGCGGCTGGGCCCTGCTGAGCCTGCTGCAGTCATTGCCTCGTATTTCCAGGGCCTGGAGCGATAGCTGTCCGTTGCCGGCTCTGCTGAGTGCAAGGGCTGGATAGCCGGCGGACTCCAGCCAGGCCCTGTCAACAGTCCCTGCTCCTAGAAGAAGAAGAGGGTGGCAGGGGGACTTGGCGAAGGAGCTGGCACCGCTGGAAGCAGCGTCCAGGTGTGAATAGATGGCCTCTAGGTCGTAGTTGGACCCGGCGCTGTCTCTGACCAGCCGACCTAGGAAGTCCTGCAGCACAGCCTCGCCCAACCCGCGGCTCAGCTGGTGCACTATCAGCGGCACCTGCCAATCTCACTTCCTTCTCAGCCAGCTGAAGCGAACTCTTTATTGGAAGGACAGGGGATGGGATGGAAAGAGTGTGCATGAGTGACAACGTATGCGTAATGATGTAGGGTGGTGATTGGTGTGAAGACGTGTCGGCCGAAGAGGGCCAAGACTGCCTGCTGGCTGTGCTCAGGGTACCAGAAAAAGCGCAGCATCAGCTGTCGATTCAACGACCAAATTCTTAACCCGCCCACTTCAGGCCAGCTCACTGTCAAGGAGAAGAGGCTTGAAAGGCACTTGGGCTGAAACTGGTGGATGCGGAGACGGGATCCGAGTAGGATGGCCAGGTAATCCGTGGCGCCCTCCTGAAAGCCGATGAGGGACCAGTCCTGGAGGCCCGCCATGTTTCCTATCCAAGCATGGATCGCCTGCGTTCTCACTCAATGAGGCCAATGGGCATTGTGAATGGGTGGGGACCTCATGGACGACAGTTTTGAGGCCCGCTTCGTCGCTGAGGCTCACCAGGCCATGGTTCTCAAGGCCCAGCGCCGGGAAGGGCTTGACCTGGAGCAGTTTGACATGGGAGCCATTCATTCCTGGCGGGAAGCCAGAGAAGAAGAAGGGTAACTATGATGCTGTCGTACTTGGGAATGTCGAGAGGCTGGCGGAAATAGGCCGCGGCCATGTCCAGACTCTCCGCGGTCGTCCTCGCTATTTGCGTCGCCCAAGTGGCGTTCATCCCCAGCGGCGGGTAGAAGAGCCTTCAGAGAGGATAGGAAAGAGATGGGAGAGGAGAGGAAGGAATGAGATGGGAGAGGAAAGAGGGGGAAGCACACCGAATAGGGGTCTTAGCAGAGGAGGCTGTGGCGGTGGCCAAGCCGCGTGTGAGTGCGAAGGCGAAGTTGTAGGGCGCCAGCGGGGGTGTCATCTCGAAGCGGCTTCGTCGAGCTGTGGAGGATAACGATTCGCTGCTCACCAACGGCATGTTCGACAAGGCCTCAAGGACAATGAAAAACGTTGGCTTCGGCAAACGCCTTGCTTTAGGCCTAAACTGCAGTGTCGCTGGGATGCTCCAACGTCAGGTTCCACCTGGATAATGCAGTATGCTTTGAATTTCAATTATTTGGGATCCTTGAAGGGGAGAAGTCAATAAAGCTGACTTTGACTGTAACTCTTTCAACCCGAATGTTACAAATTTGGAACAGTTGGAACAGTTGGAACAGTTTTTGGAACAGTTGGAACAGTTTTTGGAACAGTTTTTTTTGAAATTTGGAAGTTTCATGTTTTTTCATGTTTTCTACATGAAATAATGGTTTTAAACCTGAAAAAAATAGAGGTCGCTGTATAAGATCATCCCCGAGCGACCTCAGAAGGAATTTTGATAAAATATCGAAAATTGAATTAGTAAACTGGCAAAAACCAACTGCAACTCGGCTTGGAACAGTTGTTTTTGGGGGAAAACTGTTCCAACCTTGCCCCAAATTTGGAATAGTTTCCCGGAAACTGTTCCAACCCAAAAATTTTGACTTGGAACAGTTTCCAGAAAAACTGTTCCAACTGTTCCAAATTCTCCCGAAACTGTTCCAACTGTTCCAAATTCTCCCGAAACTGTTCCAACTGTTCCAAATTTGTAACAAAACTGTTCCAACTGTTCCAAATTCTCCCGAAACTGTTCCAACTGTTCCAAATTCTCCCGAAACTGTTCCAACTGTTCCAAATTTGTAACAAAACTGTTCCAACTGTTCCAAATTTGTAACATTGACGGAAACTGTTCCAACTGTTCCAAATTTGTAAAAAAACTGTTCCAACTGTTCCAAATTTGTAACAAAACTGTTCTAACTGTTCCAAATTTGTAACATTGACGGAAACTGTTCCAACTGTTCCAAATTTGTAACAAAACTGTTCCAACTGTTCCAAATTTGTAACGAAACTGTTCCAACTGTTCCAAAATTGTAACAAAACTGTTCCAACTGTTCCAAATTTGTAACAAAACTGTTCCAACTGTTCCAAATTTGTAACAAAACTGTTCCAACTGTTCTAAATTTGTAACAAAACTGTTCCAACTGTTCTAAATTTGTAACAAAACTGTTCCAACTGTTCCAAATTTGTAACAAAACTGTTCCAACTGTTCCAAATTTGTAACAAAACTGTTCCAACTGTTCCAAATTTGTAACAAAACCGTTCCAACTGTTTCAGTTTCCTGGAACAGTTTTCTCAAAATTTGGAACAGTTGGAACAGTTTTATGAGGAAACTGTTCCAACCTTGCCCCAAATTTGGAACAGTTTTTCTGGAAACTGTTCCAAGTCAAAATGTTTGGGTTGGAACAGTTTCCCGGGAAACTGTTCCAAATTTGGGGCAAGGTTGGAACAGTTTTCCCCCAAAAACAACTGTTCCAAGCCAAGTTGCACTTGGTTTTTGCCAGTTTACTATTTCAATTTTCAATATTTTATCAAAATTCCTTCTGAGGTCGCTTGGGGATGATCTTATACAGCGACCTCTATTTTTTTCATGTTTAAAACCATTATTTCATTTAGAAAACATGAAAAAAACATGAAACTGTTCCAAATTTCAAAAAAAAACTGTTTCAAAAACTGTTCCAACTGTTCCAAAAACTGTTCCAAACTGTTCCAACTGTTCCAACTGTTCCAACTGTTCCAAATTTGTAACTAACCCCTCTTTCAACCCAGTCTTTGTGAACAATATCTCCCCTGCTTAAGGTCCTAGCTTGTGAATCGGTTCATACTTAGCCTTGAGGCTAGGATGATCGAAGCAGGGGAAGGCGGTTCTGGCGAATCGGTACATGAGCACCGAGTGGAGATTCCAGCTGGCATTGAAACCCGTCGATTCCTGGATCCCAAAATCTTCCAGCTTCTCCTCCCCCCGCTTCGACTCCAGCTCCAGCCAGTACCTTGAGCTGGAGTGTTTTCGATGAAGTCTTTCACGAGAAGGAATGACGACCTTTTTGATAGCCTGAGCGGCTGTTGGAGGTGGATAATGAGTAGCTCCTGCTCTCGCTCAAGTTTTAGGGCATCTAGGCATATGATCTCAGGCCTGCCTTCCTCTCGAATCTTGACAGAGTTTGGCTCGATGCTCAAATAGGCACTGGCCACATTCAGGCTGATCCTCCCCGTCGCCCTTTTCACTTCCAGCAGAATCTGAGCTTGCCTTCACTGCTTCTCTGCTGCGGCAAAGAGGATGAAGAGAGGAGGGGACTTTGATGCGTGAATGGTAGGGCTGGTTGTAGGCGTAGGTGAAGTGTAGGTGATACTCTTTAGGACGCACTCCATCCATGTGCCCCTCCCGGGCAATGTCCGCCTCCGTCACCACGCGCTCCTCTGCTGTATATCTCAGGAAGCTCAAGCACTGTAGCGGTGCGAAAGGGGCTCACGTTTGTCGGACTGAGTTCTCCGACTGGTGTCTAGGATGTGATCGTTACTGGCGTTGAAGTATGAGAGGCGGCCTGGGGGACAGGCAGGCTGCCCCTGCGGCTCCGGCTTGGAAGACTCATTCTCCTGCGCTTTCAGCTTCACTGCTGCTGCAAAGCTGCTACGACTGCCTTTGGACATTCAATTGCGGCTTCTTAGGTAGCAAAGATGAGTTGGCCAGGAAAGCAGGGTAACTTTGGTTGGCGGGTACGAGGAAGCGGAGGAGAAGGGCTGCCAACAGAGAGAGCGAAGGCCAGAGCATGGCAACGACTGCCGTGCAAAGAGTGAAGTGAGCGAAGCGTCTCATTGTGGACGCGGGCCAGCTGCACCCAGTTTGTCTGTCGCTTATGACCACCAGCCCCTACTAATGTCCCGTCCGCCCAAACCGGAAGCCTGCCGCCGCACAAACGGAAGTAGGGGAGTGTAGACTCCAATTGAGTTTCCCAGCCTTCTCTTGGGGCAAGGGGCTGCTGGCCTTAGCGCTCCCTTTGACAGCTTTCCAGCAGTCAGCCTAGCTTGCTTTGGGGCTTGTCTGCTGACACTTGGGCTGCGGGGGGGAGGGAGATTGGGACAAGAAGAATGTGAGCGATAGTCATGCATAGTCAATCATTGCCAAGCGGAGTCATTTAGGTTCGCCTTCTCTGGTGGTCCACCATAAATTGTGAAGGTGTGCCCAGCTGTCAGTGTCCGTGCCAGCGTCCTCTGCTTTATTCACTTTTTTGAAGCCCAGGGTTAATTAATAGAGGGTGCCTATAAGGGTCAAGAAAAAGTTTTACTCGGATTTTTGAAAGTTAGTCTCAATTGATGGCGGATTCAGATTTTTTAAACAGTTTTGGCTATAGGGGCACATTTCTTTTGCCCATAATGATTAGTATAATCCAAACCCATCTCTTACAAGTTTATGATGTCTAGACCCAGCCCTATGCTATAACATAGGACGATTAGGATGCTCCACATTTTTTGCACTCAAAAACTTCCTATTCCTTTGGACCATAATGCGATAATGTATCAGAGGAATTTTAAACATTGCCTGCCTCCCTCCCAATGCCGCTATCACTTGTCCACCAGTCAGCATTCCTTCTTGCCATCGCCATGCGGCTCCTCCACCCCTGCCCCAACTGTCTGCCATTCTGTGTACTCCCCTGCAGACCTCATATAAGCCCCTCTTGCGCCACCTCCTCATCATTCTTGACCCTTCGCTTCGGCAATGTGCTTCCATAACAGACCTTGTCTCTTCTCCTTCCACACCCAATCACGGCACAGGGAAGCCAGCTTGAGAACCAGTAGGCATGTGGGGAGCCTCCAAAGCTCCTCACTAGGTGGTTGCAGCAGAGTGGTCCTTGTTCCACCCCTAACCTCTTGTTTGCAGTCCCTTCACCTATCTCTGTGCTAACCTTCACCTTCGGGCAGCCGAACCCATTCAATTGTCATTTGGCTGCACAAGGAGAACTATTGTTAGCTCAGCTCTAAAAACTAGAGAGACAAAAAGGTGAATAAAACAATTGAAGGTATCGACCGAAGTAAAACGCTCAGTGCAGATCCAACTAAGTGTTCTGTAGAGTTGTAAAAACAGAGCCTGTCTCTCCCTAAGTTGGACCGGTTAGGACCTCGGGGAAAAGACAGTGTTGTTGAGCCCGGTGCAGGGGTGGGAACGGCCTCTAGAACCAAAACGTCGAAAGGTGTGAATGGCCTTGGGACCTAGCAAATAAGTGTCGAAGGTGGGAAAGGCCTCAGCTAGAAAAAACTTCGAGGGGTTGTTTGGTCATTTTTGGTCTATGTTATAGCATAGGGCTTATTCTTGACTTAAGGCTGGCCTAGGTAGTTACGGCACAGAAAATCAGCAATATTGAAAAAAATGAAAATTTGAAATTTCGTGATTTCCATGTTGGATCAGATTTAGCATTTAAAAAGCTTTGAAAAATTACCTTTCGATTGCTATTACCTCATTTATCTTAAATTTCTATAACAAAAGTTTCAAAAAATTGAAATTGCAGGTTTCAAAGCCCTTAAAATTGCATGTTACAAAAAAGCTCATATCAGGTCAACAAAATGGTTTTTCGGTAAACGGCTGGGGCACAGAGATGAGAACTAAATTTCCTTGGATCGTAGCACAAAATCATTTGAGTAAGACAAACTTCATTTTTCAAATCTGGAATACCCCTCATATAGGTTATGTCGAGTCTATCAGATTCTGTGTCTTAAGTATTATTTCTAAAACATTAATCGTGCCAAAAAATCCAGCTAGATGCTTTGAAATGAATTACAATTGAGCATATAAATATTTAACGATTGCATGTAAAATAGAAATTCCTATTTGAGGTTGAAAGAAAAAGTATTTCTGTTGAATATTCGACAAGTACCATTATACCACCAGAAAACATGGCGTATATTCGTCGCAAGTACGGAATTGTTGTAAATTCATAACTACCATGACAGACAACATTCGTGTATCCAACATGTGCTTGGGCGCTAGCAAAGTTTTCATGTTCTACGCTTGTTAATTTTAATCATTTTGTTCATACGATCTGCTGTTGATTTTAAGTAAATAAATTTTGCGTTTTCTAAATAAATTCTTAAGAGGCCCATTATGTAATGAGTCAAATATAGCTGGAAAAGTCGATTTTTCAAGTTCCCAAGATGATAACCCAAGATGATAGAGGGGTCATTTGCGATCACCCTCCCTTTGGAATTTTAGTAATAGACCTTTCCTAGCCGGAGATATGGTCAAAAATGTAAACAGAGTCAAAAAATTTAGTCCATTTTGGAAAAATCTTAGTTTCTGACAAATTTGGCTTCAAAGCACAGCTAAAATTCATTCAATACCCAACTACCGCATACCATTGTCAACCTTAGGACCTAACAAGTAAATTTCTGTCAAAATGTCAGCCGTTTTAGGTGCTTTTTGTAAAATATGACCCAAGAAAGGTCAATTTCACAGATTTCGCATTTTCAAAAAAAGCGATATTTTTTCAATTTTCACAAAATTTTTAGTTAAATGCACCCCAATGCACCTCATTTTCAAATTGTACACATTATCTGGAACATTTTGATACCCATTTTTGTATGTAACAATGGAAGCAGATAAGAGCTACAGGCTTTAAAACTCAGTCACCTCCAAAAATGCCCTATATTATACCATAGGACGCTTCAGCTGTGGCAAAATTTTTGCTCTAAAAAACATCCTGCTCATCCAAAAAACAATATAAACCCAATTCCTTTTCAGGTTTGCTCAATCTAATCCTTAGGCATGTTTTGATGCCAAAATATCACTGGTTGTGTCTCAATTTTTCCTCAACTGACATTCCCGGAGTAGGCAATCTAACACTTTCCCGGAGTGTCACTTTGTTGTTGGGCTTTGGCTTCCGCTGGCTGGCCTGAAGGCTGGCGCTGGTGGGCTGACTGCTGGCGGACATCCGCCAGGTTCCTGCTGGCCTGGCTGGCGGAAGCCGTGGACAGTGCTTTGGGGTGGTAATGGGGGGTAGGACATTCCCGGAGTAGGCAATCTAACACTTTCCCGGAGTGTCACTTTGTTGTTGGGCTTTGGCTTCCGCTGGCTGGCCTGAAGGCTGGCGCTGGTGGGCTGACTGCTGGCGGACATCCGCCAGGTTCCTGCTGGCCTGGCTGGCGGAAGCCGTGGACAGTGCTTTGGGGTGGTAATGGGTGTAGGACGTTCCCGGAGTAGGCAATCTAACACTTTCCCGGAGTGTCACTTTGTTGTTGGGCTTTGGCTTCCGCTGGCTGGCCTGAAGGCTGGCGCTGGTGGGCTGACTGCTGGCGGACATCCGCCAGGTTCCTGCTGGCCTGGCTGGCGGAAGCCGTGGACAGTGCTTTGGGGTGGTAATGGGGGGTAGGACATTCCCGGAGTAGGCAATCTAACACTTTCCCGGAGTGTCACTTTGTTGTTGGGCTTTGGCTTCCGCTGGCTGGCCTGAAGGCTGGCGCTGGTGGGCTGACTGCTGGCGGACATCCGCCAGGTTCCTGCTGGCCTGGCTGGCGGAAGCCGTGGACAGTGCTTTGGGGTGGTAATGGGTGTAGGACGTTCCCGGAGTAGGCAATCTAACACTTTCCCGGAGTGTCACTTTGTTGTTGGGCTTTGGCTTCCGCTGGCTGGCCTGAAGGCTGGCGCTGGTGGGCTGACTGCTGGCGGACATCCGCCAGGTTCCTGCTGGCCTGGCTGGCGGAAGCCGTGGACAGTGCTTTGGGGTGGTAATGGGTGTAGGACGTTCCCGGAGTAGGCAATCTAACACTTTCCCGGAGTGTCACTTTGTTGTTGGGCTTTGGCTTCCGCTGGCTGGCCTGAAGGCTGGCGCTGGTGGGCTGACTGCTGGCGGACATCCGCCAGGTTCCTGCTGGCCTGGCTGGCGGAAGCCGTGGACAGTGCTTTGGGGTGGTAATGGGTGTAGGACGTTCCCGGAGTAGGCAATCTAACACTTTCCCGGAGTGTCACTTTGTTGTTGGGCTTTGGCTTCCGCTGGCTGGCCTGAAGGCTGGCGCTGGTGGGCTGACTGCTGGCGGACATCCGCCAGGCTCCTGCTGGCCTGGCTGGCGGAAGCCGTGGACAGTGCTTTGGGGTGGTAATGGGGGTAGGACGTTCCCGGAGTAGGCAATCTAACACTTTCCCGGAGTGTCACTTTGTTGTTGGGCTTTGGCTTCCGCTGGCTGGCCTGAAGGCTGGCGCTGGTGGGCTGACTGCTGGCGGACATCCGCCAGGCTCCTGCTGGCCTGGCTGGCGGAAGCCGTGGACAGTGCTTTGGGGTGGTAATGGGGGGTAGGACATTCCCGGAGTAGGCAATCTAACACTTTCCCGGAGTGTCACTTTGTTGTTGGGCTTTGGCTTCCGCTGGCTGGCCTGAAGGCTGGCGCTGGTGGGCTGACTGCTGGTGGACATCCGCCAGGCTCCTGCTGGCCTGGCTGGCGGAAGCCGTGGACAGTGCTTTGGGGTGGTAATGGGGGGTAGGACATTCCCGGAGTAGGCAATCTAACACTTTCCCGGAGTGTCACTTTGTTGTTGGGCTTTGGCTTCCGCTGGCTGGCCTGAAGGCTGGCGCTGGTGGGCTGACTGCTGGCGGACATCCGCCAGGTTCCTGCTGGCCTGGCTGGCGGAAGCCGTGGACAGTGCTTTGGGGTGGTAATGGGGGTAGGACGTTCCACAAATAACACTTTCCATAGGCAGTAGGCAATCCATCCTCCTGGCTAACACTTTCCCGAAGTGTCACTTTGTTGTTGGGCTTTGGCTTCCGCTGGCTGGCCTGAAGGCTGGCGCTGGTGGGCTGACTGCTGGCGGACATCCGCCAGGCTCCTGCTGGCCTGGCTGGCGGAAGCCGTGGACAGTGCTTTGGGGTGCTAATGGGGGGTAGGACGTTCCCGGAGTAGGCAATCTAACACTTTCCCGGAGTGTCACTTTGTTGTTGGGCTTTGGCTTCCGCTGGCTGGCCTGAAGGCTGGCGCTGGTGGGCTGACTGCTGGTGGACATCCGCCAGGCTCCTGCTGGCCTGGCTGGCAGAAGCCGTGGACAGTGCTTTGGGGTGGTAATGGGGGGTAGGACGTTCCCGGAGTAGGCAATCTAACACTTTCCCGGAGTGTCACTTTGTTGTTGGGCTTCCGCTGGCTGGCCTGAAGGCTGGCGCTGGTGGGCTGACTGCTGGCGGACATCCGCCAGGCTCCTGCTGGCCTGGCTGGCGGAAGCCGTGGACAGTGCTTTGG
>JASANA010010057.1:0-26286 GCA_030248095.1 Ptycholaimellus sp. GST1_10
AGCAACAGTTTGATGTTTACCCAAAATGGATCCCTTGCATCCCTTCGACCTAATGGACGCCATGTATATATTCGAAGAGGATGATAATTTTTTATAAGGTGTAATGCTTGCTTTTGTATTTGAGAACTCCTCTAAGATTTTGTCAAAACCTATAGTGAAAATGGCCTTATCTCAATGAGGCGCTTGATTTTCAGTAATCCTTCTGGCTGTCAAACACAAAGATCTTTCATCACCGTTCTTTTGCCCTGAGCTATAAGGAGAAAACTTTCTGAGTCATAAAAAAGTGTTCTGAGCCATGTTGTGACACATAATATAGCCAGGAAATATCATAGCATAAGCCAGACATGTATCATGAACAGTGTATAGAAACTAACATGGGGTCAACAAATCATCAAGAGCTAAATCTAGACATGTGTAAGCTTAACTTTACTAGGCAATGCTTTAAGCTGTACTAGCCAAAAAATGTATCATTTAGCACGGAAAAAGGCTTGAATTTGGACTCCTATGTTAAGATAACCCCTGTTCAAGGATTAGAATTTAATTTCACATATCAAACTACCTGAGATAGCACTACCTGAGACCATTATTTGCAGTAGACTCTGCCCACAACATGCACTACCTGAGACCAGTCTTTGCAGTAGACTCTGCCCACAACATGCACTACCTGAGACCAGTCTTTGCAGTAGACTCTGCCCACAACATGCACTACCTGAGACCAGTCTTTGCAGTACACTCTGCCCACAACATGCACTACCTGAGAGCTATATTTGCAGTAGACTCTGCCCACAACATGCACTACGTGAGAGCAGTCTTTGCAGTACACTCTGCCCACAACATACACTACGTGAGAGCAGTCTTTGCAGTAGGTTCTGCCCACAACATGCACTACCTGAGACCAGTCTTTACAGTAGACTCTGCCCACAACATGCATTACGTGAGAGCAGTCTTTGCAGTACACTCTGCCCACAACATACACTACGTGAGAGCAGTCTTTGCAGTAGACTCTGCCCACAACATGCACTACCTGAGACCAGTCTTTGCAGTAGACTCTGCCCACAACATTCACTACCTGAGACCAGTCTTTGCAGTAGACTCTGCCCACAACATGCATTACGTGAGAGCAGTCTTTGCAGTACACTCTGCCCACAACATGCACTACGTGAGAGCAGTCTTTGCAGTAGACTCTGCCCACAACATGCACTACGTGAGACAGTCTTTGCAGTACACTCTGCCCACAACATACACTACGTGAGAGCAGTCTTTGCAGTAGACTCTGCCCACAACATTCACTACCTGAGACCAGTCTTTGCAGTAGACTCTGCCCACAACATGCACTATGTGAGAGCAGTCTTTGCAGTAGACTCTGCCCACAACATGCACTACGTGAGAGCAGACTTTGCAGTAGACTCTGCCCACAACATGCACTACCTGAGACCAGTCTTTGCAGTACACTCTGCCCACAACATACACTACATGAGAGCAATCTTTGCAGTTCACTCTGCCCACAACATACACTATGTGAGAACAGTCTTTGCAGCACACGTCAGTGTTTGCTTAATAAAGAGTAAGAAAGAACAGAACAGCATCAAACAGCTTAAAAAGCATTATAAAGATAAATATTTAACAAAAAATGTTCAATGATTTTTTTTAAATTATTAACGAATATAAATATATGCATCAGAAAGATAAAATTCAAAATTATGGGAAGCTGTTGCTCAAATATCTGCGAAAAAATTGGCATCAAAGTTCAAAATGTTCCAAATCGTCATGGTAGTTCTCAAAAATCCCACAAGAACCAATCAACAAAAAAAGTTTATTTAGTAACAGTTCAAAAAGAGGCACCTCCAAATGAAGTAAATAACAAAGACACTTCAATAATAAAAGGTATGAGCTTAGCTAACATGGAAATCAATGGTCTTTCACACTCCGCATTTATAGAACAAAACACCCAAGATGGTCAAGAGGCATCTGGTCTGCACATGGAATCAACAGCACGAGGGAAAAGTCATGTAACTCATGTTGACCAAAACACTATCTTTGCCAAGACAACAATTAGCACCAAAACCATTAATGACAAAACCCAAATTTGATAGAAAAACTATTTTTATGTTTTCATGCATTTCAATTTTTAGTGGAATTATCTTAACATTTTTTGATTTGGAGGCTAGATAGTCATGCATTATTTGTCAAAAATAAAAGAATTTCATTCAGAATATTGTTGTAAAAGATGGATTGTCTTTTGAAAAGACATTTAGAAAATTGAGACATTATTTTCGGGGACTCAGTGTTCATCTGAGAAGGAACGAACAACTCATCAGTTCAAACCAAACAAAGTGAGAGTTTCAATCACAGCAGATGAGCATCAATAGGAAGAATGGCTTTCATTCTGTCGGCTGCCAGTAGGTGCCGAACCGCCACTAGGAACCACTCCCACCCGTCCCCAGCTTCCTCCTCTAAATTACGGTTTCAGAGCCCTCTCGCCCGATTTACTAAATTAACAGTTATTTTTAAAAATGCATACTTAATTACAAAAAAACAAGCATTGCTTATATTGAGTTACAACTAAAAAAGGTGGATAACATAATCATAAATTATCAATTTAATTGATGTGAGGGAGGCCAGCTTCTTCAATTAGTTCAACATCTGGAAGATGAGGTAATTGTTGTCAAACAAATGAGTAATATTGAAACAAATGACGTCGTACAAACTGTTCATAGCCAAGAACAAACCCTATTACGGATTTTGAAAATATGATTGGCTGCCAAATATTACATGGGCAACTTACAAAGCTGCGAATAGGCTCAATGGGCGCAGCAAACACATAGCTTTAATCAAAAAAAGTTTGTTGAATTTTGGTTAAGAATTGACCAATGGACGCAGCAAACACATAGCTTTAATAAAAAAAACGTTTGCTGAATTTGGTTAAGAATTGACCAAGTTATGCCCAAAATTTTTTAAAAAGTGTCCGTCCGTGATCCGTCCACCGTCCGCCATCCGTTCTGTTTGGCAGCCATACTGGCAGGGTCTGAAGCTTCAAACTCAATGTCACTATAGTAAATCAACCCTGGAGGGTGGCATGGTGGGTTCAGAATTTCGATTTTTGGGCTCCTTTATACCAAAATTGAGCTTGGAAAGTTGATTAAACATAATAGATTAGTCCTTACGAATAAAATCGAAAATCCTAATTAATTGTTCCTAGGATGCACGTAGGGCTTAAACAATGGCAGATTCGGATTTCTCGTCAAAAACTACACCAAAGTAGGTGGCAATATTAGCAAATTTCGAAAAAAAACGCCCTCTTAGCCAACGACAAACCCTATTACAAATTTTGCAAATATGATTGGCTGCCAAATATTCCATGGGCAACTTACAAAGCTGCGAGTAGGCTCAATGGGCGCAGCAAACACAGAGCTTTAATCAAAAAAAGTTTGCTGAATTTGGTTAAGAATTGACCAAGTTATGCCCAAAAAATTATTACCAACAAAAGTGATGAAGTCCGTAAATTTAATATTGTTAATTACATATAACTATTAATATAAGTACATATAATTTGGTATTGTTAATAATATATATGACAAACCAACCAGACAACGTTTGAAAGAACTACCTCACCACTGTCATCGAATCCATTCAGCCAGGGACTTTATATTTCCAAATACACCTATATTCCCAATACCTAAGACCAATTCACTCAGACTCTGCAGGTCGATAATTATAAAAATAAACAGATTCTGTTTCTTAGGGCGCTGCATACTGTGCAGGTCAAGAATTATCAAATGACACAGATTCTGTTTCTTAGGGTGCTGCATACTGTGCAGGTAACCTAAGACCAATTCACCCTTATGACATTATCCTTTGGAGCTGCTAGAATCAAAGGTAAACCAGAATCCCCATAACTCTGTTGAGTCTCTCATGCGAGCCCTGAAGCGTGAGCGGAACCGTCTCCCCATTGACATCCTCCTGAAAGCCTGTCAGTCTGTTTCAAAAGTCTTCGAACAATGAAAGGAGCTCGAGGCTGATACATTGAGAATAGTGGATCATTAAATGCGCAAATTTTTTTTTTTGAATTTGCTTTATACAATACACATACAACATTGGGAAAACAAGTATATGGCGCAGAGCGCAATAGGTGACCGTGGAGCTATACACCCCACAAAACATGACATTTACGAGTTTTACCCAAAGAAGTGATGCTTCAAAAGGTCGGGAACCAACTCCACCTCTCCAGAACTTTGCAGAATTTTATTAACTTTTAATTATAAAAACGTTTGTCAAAATTTGTTAAGAATTCACCCTTTCTTAGCATATCCCACTTTCTACCAGAAAAGTAATGTTTCAAGAGTTCCAGGATTGGATACACACCTCCAGATCTTCCTAAAATTTGATTACCTTTCAGGGAAAAAAAGTTTGTCCAAATCCGTTGAGAACTCACCATTTCTCAACATACCCCAATTTTCAACATTTCTACCCAAAAAGTAATGTTTCGACTGCTCAAATTCCGGGTCTACCCCTCCAGATCTTCCTTAAATGTGATTACCTTTCAGGGATAAAAAAGTTTATCATCCGTTGAGAATTCGCCATTTCTCAACATACCCCATTATTCAACATTTCTACCCAAAAAAGTAATGTTTCAACTGCTCAGATTCCGGGTCTACCCCTCCAGATCTTCCTAAAATTAGATTACCTTTCAGGGAAAAAAACGTTTGTCTAAATCCGTTGAGAATTCGCCATTTCTCAACATACCCCATTTTTCAAAATTTCTACCCAAAAAAGTAGTGGGCAACCAACTTTTGAAACTCTCAATAAAGCTCTCTTAAATCTCGCTTTTAAGCAACGCGCATTCTGTAATGCCAGGGTATGCTTATCCGGCTAGCTCTATGACGTTTTTGTGCCGCCAAAAGTAACTGCTGTGAAGTGCAGGGACGTCAGTGCTCCGGGAGCTAAAGGGTATGGGTCCGGAAGCCCCATAGCCCTGTAGAATGCCCAGAGCCTGGACATAGAGGTCACAAAGCCTAACCTTCCATGGCTGGCATAAAATGCTGATATTCATCATAATTCATTTCTGTATATTCCCAGTAGCCCTCCATTATCATACCTGTCCATTACCATGCAAATAGAACACAAACTAAGCAAAATTCCAGCATATGAATTCGCAATGTGTTAATCGTGTACCTTCTTGCATTGGAACCCATAAACAGGTTGCATACCAAGACTGCAAAATTGCTGGGGGTATAACGAAAAATACTCCAAACAGAGATGTAAGTAATCCTATCCATGACCAGCTCACTGCATTGACTGCAGCCATATTTTGAAAGTTCATTTCAGGATGGTTGCTCCAGAGCTATAGAAGTTTTTTTTGCCCATTCTAGTTGTCTGCTGCTGAAGAAGGAGCCCTGGTAGAGCGAGTGGTAGGTCCAGCTAGGTCCGGGGGTGTTGACACAATGATTACCACACATGCTGATTGCAACCGCACATGCCTATTAGTTGCAGGGGAGCGATTTTTGTCTGTGAGTGTTGTGGGATGGTTCTAAAGTGCTGATATATCTTGCAAAGGTTTGGGTTTTGAGATCAGCCATTAAAATGGAGCGGGGAATACATTTCTTAGACTTGCTTAAAATGCTAGACTGATTGATGGGTGCGGCCGCCAATCGGCATGTCCAACCCTGATTTAATGCTAAAAATTCGATGTCTAAGGTCTAGCGGCTGCTGGCCAAGGGTTGGCTGATGCCTATGGGTCTACCATCATACATAAGTAAATGGGTGGGGGTTGAAATCAAAGCATGTTAGATTTCAGTCAAGAAGCAATACTTGAGGGCCTTCTTCACGGCCTTGACCTTGCTGGGGTTCTTTAGCAGGTCCAGATGGGTCAGGACGGCGATCACTCATAGCATTCCGTGCACCTCAATTGACATTGAATTCTGAAAATAAGCAAGTTGCTGGGATACATCTGAGACCTGGCAAATGTTGAGAAACTCAAAGCTGTCCATTTCTAGGCTGAACGAGGCATCCACCAGCAATAGTACCAGATCAGCCAGCTGCATCCAGCAGTGCAAATTGAGGAATATAGCACCTTGGCCACGTCGATCATGGCATTGATGTCCTTGTGACTCTCAAGGAGTATGATGCGCCGATTCTTCCCTGACACAAGTGTCACTGGCCTCTTCATATTCTCCACCCACGGTCATTTCATCAAGCAGACCAGACCAACTTGCCCACCTCCATATCCCATTCTTCCTTCTTTTCCCTCATCACTCCAGCAACCTTCCACAATCCTCCCTCGTCACTTCAGCAATCCTGCGCTTTGCTGCATCGAATCGGATATTGGGTTAGGGCATTTATGGGGCAGAGTTGAGGCGGCAAACTCATTGTGGGTGGCCTTTGTGAGCTTCTTACGATGTACTTTGCGACCAGATTTTGACATAATGGATGTTCTGGGTTAATTTTTGAAGCTTGTTTTGCCCTTTGAAGTAAACTTCTCACTGGGCTCGGTTGAATAGCACAGAGGCTGTTCTTGTTGCCATTGGTAGGCGGATTTTTCGGCTGAAGCTTTGGCGTCGGCGTGGTGTCAGGATCAGGAGGAGCCTCGTAGAACAAGATTGTGGACTGTAAATGGATCTACTTCGATTAGCGACCAACAAGCAGTTCTCCAATAAGCACCTGCTCTATGCAGGAGCCGAGTAGGTTCAGTACAGCTAGCTATAGTTTGGCCAGGGCCTTGTCAGTTATTTTAAAAATGGTATCTCCACATTTGTTTAAAATAATTGTCGCACAGCAACATCTGATTTCAGCATGCTATTTACGGCCCTAGAGCATGACCTGATAAGGGACAAGCTGCCCGAAATAATTAACGTGCTGAGCAGAAGATTCAAATACATGACAAAGGGACGAACGTGCTACCTGCACAACTCCCTGGCCAAAGCAAACAGAAGTCTGACGATGACAGAGGTTAAAGCTCTCATCACAGACGTGACCCTGAACGCATATGTCAGCTTTGCTGGCATAAACTTTAGACAGACTAAAGGCCTCGCGGTGGGCTCCAGCTGCAGCCCAATAATTAGCGATATGGTGCTCTCAAAACTCGAATTTGACTATATGTCGAATCCAGCTAACATTGCTGACGCCAAGAGGCTTAAATTCTGCTGACGATACGTCGACAACATATTGGCAGCCGGCACACAGTCTCTAAGGGACTGCTGTGCTCGAATATACCCACCTTCCCTGCCTCTAACATTTGAGGACGAAGGGGATGCATGGGTTCACATCCTGGATCTGGACATTGAACAGGGGGGACACCGAAGAAAGCTCTACAACAAACGCAGAGACTTCAACTTCCGCGTCCAAAATATGCCTTGGAAAGACAGTAACCAGCCCACTAAAATAGGACAGAATGTAGAAAATGTAGAAAATAGACAGCGCTAAAGAAATCAGGCAATCCAGCCTGAGATTTTGCCGGAAATTTTCTCACTCCATGCAAAACATGCACGGGGGTAAGATGCGCAAACTGCGATCACTAATCTCTGCACATGCAGAAATTCAAGACCAAGACTGCTAAGAATTGTTCATTCTCAGTGTCGAACGGAGCAAACCACTTATGAGTCCTACGCTCCGGAGGTCTGGTAAATGGACAAAACCTCCAACCTTCCAACCAGCATCCAGTAGCCAACTGATGCATGGACCGGCTACACTTGTAGCTTTACAGGCACCCTATTAGGGCTCCCTAATCCTCTATGGCAAGCTACAGAATACATTGTGTTCTAAAAAGCTGCACTACCAACAGAACCCACGCCACGAAGCCAGAGACTGCGATCAGGAATTTCCGTGAAAAATGCCTGATTCAGAAATGATTTGTCATGGTGATAGACATGATTGACCATGATGATCTGATGATTCTCAAATAATTTATTGATGAAATGGTGATCAAAGTATAAAAGTGGCTGTCTATTTCATAAAATAACTTGTCCACGCGGAATTAGTGACTGAAAAGCAATAACTCTAGCGGCTAGGCATACTTATCTCGCAAGCAACAGTTTGATGTTTACCCAAAATGGATCCCTTGCATCCCTTCGACCTAATGGACGCCATGTATTTATTCGAAGAGGATGATAATTTTTTATAAGGTGTAATGCTTGCTTTTGTATTTGAGAACTCCTCTAAGATTTTGTCAAAACCTATAGTGAAAATGGCCTTATCTCAATGAGGCGCTTGATTTTCAGTAATCCTTCTGGCTGTCAAACACAAAGATCTTTCATCACCGTTCTTTTGCCCTGAGCTATAAGGAGAAAACTTTCTGAGTCATAAAAAAGTGTTCTGAGCCATGTTGTGACACATAATATAGCCAGGAAATATCATAGCATAAGCCAGACATGTATCATGAACAGTGTATAGAAACTAACATGGGGCCAACAAATCATCAAGAGCTAAATCTAGACATGTGTAAGCTTAACTTTACTAGGCAATGCTTTAAGCTGTACTAGCCAAAAAATGTATCATTTAGCACGGAAAATGGCTTGAATTTGGACTCCTATGTTAAGATAACCCCTGTTCAAGGATTAGAATTTAATTTCACATATCAAACCCCCAGCTACAAAAAACCACACTGGCCATGTTTCTATGAAACACCTCAATTGGTGCACTATCCAATGGATGACTGCCTTGATTCAGATGTAGAGGTTCAATCTCGAATTTTTATCACTATTCGATTAAGTCATGACAAAAAATGCATATGGATTAAATGAGTTTCAGTGCCCAAACAGTACAATATATCCTCCATTCATGACTACACCAACAAAAACAGCAGCATTTGAAACCACTAGAATGATAATTGAATCAATTTACATAATGGGAAGCCCTAGTTTTTCATGCTTTACTATGGTTGATAATATTTTGGTTGGAGGTTTCAAATATGTTTCTTTGGTTCCGAGTCAGTAGTTTTGCACTATTGAGTTAGTGCTAGAAAATTGGAACAGTGCATTAAACCTATCAGCTTCGAAAGGGATGATAATTTATAATAATGTGACT
The DNA here is from genome assembly GCA_030248095.1 of Ptycholaimellus sp. GST1_10. Classification (NCBI taxonomy): domain Eukaryota; kingdom Metazoa; phylum Nematoda; class Chromadorea; order Chromadorida; family Chromadoridae; genus Ptycholaimellus; species Ptycholaimellus sp. GST1_10. The sequence continues at coordinate 9,019 of JASANA010010057.1, forward strand.
GTATCAAAACACTTAAATGTTCCTGAGACTGAAACAGAACCAATTAATAAGCCTGGTCCATAACTACTAATGACTGGGCTTTGTCAGCCTTCAGGACGTACACATGTTCATTTTTAATCAGGCTTAGCAACCCTTTGTTCGTACTGTCTTTAGTCTTGTTTCCTTGGTTGATATTATTTTTGATGGTGTGTACAAGTCCTTGTAGCATGTCGCTTCTTGTTACCGTACTGTAGTTTTGTTTCTGGAGTGATTGATCAAAGCCAACAAGGTGTGTTTCGAAACTCCTGAACAGTGCAATACTGCTACAAGGCTATCTTTGGGGGCTTATTAAAGCCTATTACAAACCAAAGAGCCATCAAAGACCTGTCAGATTTGCACTGACATCTTCTGGAAAGCGCCCAGCTGCTCTACTTTTGAGCTAAGGTCTTATGATCATGAAACCTCGGAGAGGTCTGTAGCAGCAGTTCAAAAAAGTTTCGAAACTCCTGAACAGTGCAATACTGCTACAAGGCTATCTTTGGGGGCTTATTAAAGCCTATTACAAACCAAAGAGCCATCAAAGACCTGTCAGATTTGCACTGACATCTTCTGGAAAGCGCCCAGCTGCTCTACTTTTGAGCTAAGGTCTTATGATCATGAAACCTCGGAGAGGTCTGTAGCAGCAGTTCAAAAAAGTTTCGAAACTCCTGAACAGTGCAATACTGCTACAAGGCTATCTTTGGGGGCTTATTAAAGCCTATTACAAACCAAAGAGCCATCAAAGACCTGTCAGATTTGCACTGACATCTTCTGGAAAGCGCCCAGCTGCTCTACTTTTGAGCTAAGGTCTTATGATCATGAAACCTCGGAGAGGTCTGTAGCAGCAGTTCAAAAAAAAGTTTCGAAAGTTTATATATATATTCATCTGCAATGGCTGGTGCCATGCGAATTCTCAACGGATTTTGACGAGCTTTTTTTTTCTGGAAAGGTAATTTTTGCCATTACAAATCTGGCAGGGTGGAAGTGGTATTCCACTCAAAATAAAAACAATTCTCCCTTGGAAACTTTTTGAACATTAAAAAAAAAATTCGGCGCGACATCTTTGAAAATTGTGTCAAAAAATTTCCAGGTTGTCCAACTATGAGATCTCAACAACTACTCAACCGATTTGCAAATTTCAATAAGCATCATGCTCACAATGTGTCACTTTTAGCTGATTAAACTAGTCACTGCTTCCAAATCCATGTCTATTTTTACTATTTCAGTAACACAAAGTGCTTCGTGGTCACCATTGCGCTTTGCGCCATTATACTTGTTTTTCTTTTCCTTTTATCATAATCTTAAGAAATCAAGACGAATAAAGGTGTGGCTAATTTTGTCGGCGGGACATTTCAAACTGATATTATGGATATGGTGAAATTTTTAATTCAATGACGGTTTTATATATGCATTATTGGGCTATGATATGGGCTATCAAAACATAGAATTCATGATATTTTGAAAACGGGAAGAAAAGAAAGTTTTAGAGGTTTGAAATATTTTCATAAAGAATTACCATTTAAAATGTATTGTTCAGGGACATTCCTAAATATTTATTCTTCCTTATGTTACCCTTTGAGATATACAAATTATTCCTATCTGAACAGAAGAAAATGCAACATGAAATGACAGATAATTAGCTGCCGGCACTGTAGTGGCCGGGACAGATTTCACAGTCTGGATACGAGAAAGAGGGGAAGCGCGGGAAGGTCTAGTCTGGTCTTTCCGGCGTTTACGAAGAAAAACGGCCCACTAGCGGCGGGCAGTCAGTCGAATGAAAGCATCGAGGGGTCCTGGATCGGCGAGGTTGAGGGAGGCCAGGGTGGGTTCGGTGTCGAGAGTGATCCTTCTGTAGTTTTATAGGACGGGGCAGTCGATGAGGAAGTGGTTGGTCGTTTCTTTGGCCAGGTTGCAGCGTTCGCAGGTGGGAGAGGTCTGTGGGTCCAGGCAGTGGCAGGTTGAGGCTAGGAAGGTGGCTCGTCCTAGATGGAACTGATGGATGGTTGTGGCGAGGTGGCGGGGGAGGTTGTCGCGGGAGGTGGGGGCACCAGCTGTGGCAGCAAGGAGGAGGCGGGCTGAGGAGTTTTCTGGGATTTGGGGCAGGATCATTGGTAGGGGGCAAGGGCAGTTTGGTGTGCGTGTTGGCGGAAGGTGGCGTGGGAGGTGCTGGTGGAGATGGGGATGGCGGCTTGTGCGGCTTCATCCAGGGCTGGGTGGGCAGCTGCATCCTCTGATGCCACAGTGACTGAGTACTCAGATGATGTGGGTTTAGACTCCTCTGTCAGCCAGCAGTGCAAGAATGGTGCGTATCTCTCAGGTGACGGAGTTGAAATGTTGAAAGATTGTTGTTGGGTTGAAAGGCTGGCAAATGGGCGCAGTGGGATGTGGGCAATAGAGAAAGAGCTGAGGGGTTGATGTTCTTGCTGGCAAGAGGGGGCGGTACAAATGTCTCTCTCCCCCTGCCATTGCTAAATTTAGCTCCCGGTCACCTCAGAGATCTTACGCCCCTAACCATCACCTTCATAAAAGCTTACAAATTCGTGCTGATGGGGCCTCCGCTAGGGAAGCGAGGGATGTAAGTGGGGATTGGCTTGAAATATACTCAGGTGCGGTGATAGGGGTGGCGGGCAGAACATCACTTTTCAGAATATCCCTTGTTCACAAGTCATATATGCCAGTTATAAATATGTTTTACTTTTGAATTTGGTTGAAGAGCCACCAACTTACTCTTTTGAGCTACCAACTTTAACTATGTCAAAATTAACAGAAAGATGTGACTGCTGAACTGTTGGGAATGGAAATGAAGACCTCCGGTGTCTTGTTCACAAGTCATAAATGTCGCTTCCAAATCTGTGCTTACTTTTGAAATTGATTAGGAACCCACGGATTTACCCTTTTAAGATGCCAACTGTCATCCATATTACTATCAGTAGTACGCATATATGTGGGGGTTAGTATGGACCAAACATCCTTGGCTGCCACGTCTGCTCTCTCAGTCCCCTTCTCTATAATCCACTTCGCAAGCCATTCCACTTCCCAAGCACGGTACCCAGGCAAAACAAAGATGAGGCCCAGGACATCACTTTTGACAAAGGCAAAAGCACAGTGACAACCGACGCACCAGAGCCATCAAGGACGACACCAAATCTACATAAGACAGAAAGAAAAAGATGTCAACCACCTCGACCCAATGATGAATCTGAGGATATCTTGGAAGGATATAAAGAAATGCCGACGGAAAAGCCCATCAAGCATTGGTGAAGAACTCGAGGTCCCAGACCTAAATGATCATCTAGCTCCCTTTTCACCAATAGCCATCGCTCCACAAAACAAATAATCGGACCTTGCAGAGTTTGCTCACTGAGTGTGGTCAGTTGCGATATATAGGTAGAGGAGGTGCTGTCTGTCTTGACTGGCACCTTGAAAGCTGAGAGGGACAGTAGGTTGATCTCCTTATTCTTCTTCGCAGCACTCGCAGCTGTTGTCGAGCTGTTGTCGCAAATATTTCGAAAAAAAGGCAAAATAAACCAGTTAACCCAACCAATTGCACTTTTCCGAAAATGATCCGCTTTGCGAAACGGATCCCATCAACCGGTTGCATCAAACGGTTAACCGCTTCAATTTTTCGAAGTGCATCACTCTGCTCTGGCGAGCGCACTCCTCCTCATTTGCCAGAGAAGCCTGATCAGTCTGTGGCTTAGAAGGGGGTGGTAATGGCAGCCGCCGGCCTCAACTACGCACCACATTCGGTATCTCACATTCGGTCTTGAAAGTTGAGAACTGGTAGGGAGGAGGAGGAGTGTTGAAGTGAGTTAGAGACGTGACGGATGGTAATGAGGAACTTCACAAGTGAGGCTCCCCGCGGCTATCACGGCCAGTCGGGATATTTATATATAAAAGTGCCAGTATGTGGTGGACCAAAGGTCGCATCAGCTATAGTGCAAATCAGTAACTATAGAATGGTGTATATTTAACCGCGAAGTGGGTCCAAAAAGTTAATATATATATAAAGGTGATATTATAATAGGAAGATCTGGCAAAGGGGGCCCGGAATTTAAGCAAGTGAAACATTGTTTTTGGGAAGTAAGGCTGGAAAATTGCAATACACAGTTCAATTAGACAAACAACTTTGAAAATTGTGAATTTCGAAAAATTGAAAATGTTGGTTTTTGTCAATTTTTTTCAGATCTGGGCAAATTCTAAACGAGATGTCCAGCGGATTTGGACAAACTTTTTATTCCTGACAGATAATAATACCTTAGGAAGACCTAAAGGGTTGTAATCGGCCCCGGAGCATTTGAAACATTACTTTTTAGGGTAGAAAGTTTAAAAAGTGGGTTCTGCTGGAAAGGGTGAATTATCAAAGGATTTGGACACAATTGTTTCCTGAAAGGATATAATATTTTAGGAACATACATGTTTTAAATGACGATGTTCATTCAACTGGCTGCACTCTTTCAATGGTGTACCATTGCGCTCTACGCCATAAACTTCTTCATAAACAATTTTCCTTTTCGTTCAATTGGACTAAATTAGCTTACTTTTGGGTGTACTTTTTATTTCTTAGTAAAGACAGTGGCAAATTATCTTGATCATTTTACAACTTGAGTTGCGCAACTTATCATCAACATAAATATAACTGACACTTTTTGAAAGTTTAATATAATTCATTTGCACAACTTTAACTTACAAATATCAAAGTGAAACACAGTTAACATAATTCCTCAAAACAGAGATTCGCTAAGACATAACATTCCTCAATAAACAAAAGAACTAAGGGAACTTAGCTAAGACAAGCTGCAAATGTTCTTCACTATTCATTAACTGAGACTTTAAACTATTATACAGCTGAAATGCAGAAATGCCACTCCATGATGAACCAGCAGCTTCACAAAGAATTTTCCTTAACCATTGAGGCAGGGCACTTTCAGGCGGCCATCCCATAAAAGCCATGGCCATTTGAGAAATGCTATAAATGTCCCCTGAACAAGTTCCACCAATTGGTAATGGGGCATGAAATTTCTGGTCAGGTTTGTTTGTAGGCTGCATCCACAATGTATTTTCACATGCAATTGAACTAAGTCCTGAAATAACTGCACTCCCTTCATTGTTCAGAAATATGTGTCTTGGATATAAAGCTCTATGAGCTAGTTTTTTTTGTGTGCAAATAATCAATACCGCGAGATATATCACAAATAAATTTTGCTGCCAATTGTGCTTCCATGGGGTGTGCATCATTAAATGAGCACCTAAAATACTGTTCAAAAATTAGCCATTTGCCATTGTCAATCGGTAACAGATCCTCTAGAAGAGCGGAAAGGTCAGGTTCTTTTTTTCTTATTTCTGCAAGGAATTGAGCTTCATATGCAGAATCTGTTAGTTTAGCAATAGCAATGATACTGGTATTAGGTTGGTTGGAGCGCTGGGTATTTGGTATCGCATAATTGATTATGGATGTTTTTGAGCTCAATCGTGAAATATGACATTGTCTAAGGGAATAATGAATTGGAATATTTTCACAAACTGAACAAGGAGCTGATGAACTTGAATTCGATTCTTTGCTGCAAGTTGTACTAGAGAAATGTACGCACCCCGATATACACGATGAGTTAGATGATGCCGCAATACTTGATATGGTAGACAACTTGTCACCTTCTGGCCCAACATATGATGTTCCTCTTGTTACTCCTCCAGAGGTATAGGAAGTTCCTGAATTTGTATCTTCATTACTATCCCCATGATACATTTGTGTTTGATTGATTGTAAAATTATGATTTCTAACCTAGATTACACAGATTAAATTTTAATATTTCTGCAAAAAACCAAAACCCCGGCATCTGCGTACTCTCCGCCTATGTTGACATTGTAATGAAACTGAATATAATGGCCAAAAAGAATATTATTAAAAGAAGCTATTACATTGCATATATATTAACAGATTCAATATTAGGGGATTGAACCAAAAGCATATCAGAAACCAAAAGCATATCAGAAGCCAAAAGCGTATCAGAAACCAAAAGCATACCAGAAACCAAAAACATATCAGAAACCAAAAGCATATCAGAAATTAAATCAATAGTGGAAAACTCCACAAAAGCCAACATTCAACTTTCATCGTACTGTGACAGCTCATGGGTGCAGTATTTAATGAACATTAGCATTTCTTGTGTAAAGTACGACATATACAACTACCAATGCGAAAAGAAAGCTGCATTACACAACATAAACAGTTGCCAAACCAGTTCAAAGCCTCTGCTTAGCAAGTTTTCAATAAACACAAACACAAAACACACAAGAATGGATAACCCAAAACAATCAATTGCACCTAAAACAAACAAAACAAACCACTTATTTAGCTCACCAATTACTGACTCACTAGTTTATAAAGCTACTCTTAAAACAAGCCGCAACATGAGAAACCCACAACAAAGTTTAAGAGAACAGTCCAATCCAAAAAAGAACAAAATCACAAAACAAATGCTAAACATCAATGCTCAGCCATTCGTTCCAAAAAAATCACCAAACAAGATCATAGAAAAACGAGAAAAAAATAGAAGAACAAAAAGAAGTCACCAACCAAAAGTTACTCATACTGAACATGTGTAATTGATTGGTTATGCTTATCGAATGAAAAATTGAGGTGACAATGCAATTGATATATTATAAGTAGTTTAATGTAGCATTAGAAAAGTGAGTCAGTGATTCAGAGCAAGCTAATCTTCTTTCTCCTTGATCGTCATTTCGTGGCCTCTTTCGCTCCTGTTTTCTTCTCCTTCTTGCACCTATGGGCACCCGATTAGCAACTCGCACATGACCAAAGTGAGTGCGCGGCGAAGTGGAGGAAATAGATTCACCGACCTTCAAACCAGAATAAATTAGTTGATGTCCCATGCCGCGCACTGATTCTCCATCTCGTTCTCTCGTTTCTCGTAGTCTTGTGTGCGCTGTGTTCTCCTAGATTCCTCATCTGATATTCGTTCCACCGTGTTCTCTCTCGATATCTGCAAGTCAACTCCGCGGCAGCGCCTAATCCTTTCTAGCGTTGAATAAAATCGATATCAACTTCGTCAGAGTGGCTCCATTAACCGATATATATAACTGAGGGTACCTTTTGTTCACTCTTCTGACGATTGTTCGCAGTTCCTCCGCGGTGAACCCTCTAGTTCTCATTGTGTTGGACAGAATCTCGAAATTCGTTTCCAGGTCTTCCCATTCGCTGCAAATCCTACAGAAGCGTAAAATTTGGCTAAAGTACGTGTTTAGTCCTAGTTGAATTGGTTGATTACTATCCTTGTCTGGCAGAGAGATGACCTCGAATTTGAAGCTTCGTCGTTTATCGTATACTCTTCTTCCTGTGCCTTCTGTATCGATTTCCAAGTCGAGAAAGTGGATACTGCCGTTTTCTGGCTTGTCGAAGTTGAGTGGGAGCGATGCTGGGTAGATTTCCGTTGCTATTTCTTCGAGTAGGTTACCTTTGAAGCATAGGATGTCGTCGATGTAGCATCGTGTTCCTCTCATCTGTACTGCCTTCCCGTAGTTCTCCGTTCTTGTTAAGTAGTTGTACTCGAGTTTTGACAGTACCAGGTCCGCTACCAGCGGACTGCAGCTCGTACTCATGCTGACCCCTTTGATTTGTTTAAAAATTGTTCCACAGTATGAGTTTAGATGAAGAACGTATAAGGAGCTTTGTACCAGACGAAAAAGTAATGGCAGTCCTCGTTAAACATATGAATCAAGACCAGCACTTAGTCGATCCAATACTTGAAAGCCCTAGCTTATATAAAGTACAGTTCTATAAGGTCCTAACAGAAGTATCAAGCTCAGACGCAAGCCGGCTTTCCTTATTCCTCTTCAGAAAGTGCAAGAAAGAAACAGTCGAAGCCACTACATCATTAGTTAGCAGGAAATTAAACACACTATATAACAACACTTGCTATGAGACGCCATTGCTTATGAAGATAGTGTCATTTCATTCCGCATTCATTCCATTTTGAGAACAAAACTAATAGCAGTTAGCAATGCAAGCATATTTTTTCAAACCTTGACCAAAACAGCCACAAAACTCAAACATGCAATTAACATGGTATTAGTAATTCATTATTCTTAAAGATATTTTTCATTCGCATATAGTATTTATTTTTGTAATTACGTCTCTTCATGGGACACGTTTTAGACAATAATAAATAAATATTAATCAGTGTACAGCTACCGAAAAATGTAATGCAGACAAAACATATCACACACAAAACAGTGTTTCATACATTTATTTTCTAGAAACACACACAACATAAAAACAAGCAAAAGGCCAAATTAAATGAAGGTAATATGCTACTATGATAGGCCAAAAATATAGAACAAAAGTTTTACACATAATAAATCTTGTTGTGATATTTTCGTTCTTTGAGATAACGGATTGCCTCCATGAAGTCTGCATGAACAATAACAAGAGCATTTCGTTTAAGGGCAGCCATTCCTGCTTCTACCGCAACTGCTCGACATTGGGCACCATTAAATCCTTCGGTCTCAGCTGCTAATTCGTTCCAATTAATTTCAGAGCTAACATTCATTTTGCGAGAGTGAATTTTAAGAATGGATTTGCGAGCAGACTCATTTGGTTCAGGAATTTCTATTTTTCTATCTATCCGTCCACTTCGCACAAGAGCTGGGTCCAGTATATCAATGCGGTTTGTTGCCAGGATAACTTTAACAGTTGAGATAGGTTGAAAACCATCAAGTTCATTTAAAAGTTCCATAAGTGTTCTAGACACTTCTCTGTTGCCTATTTTGTCTATGTCAGCACCATGTCTTTTCTTTCCAATTGAATCAATTTCATCTATGAATACTATAGAAGGTGCTTTGTCTCGTGCAATGCGAAATGCATCTCGAACCATTTTGGCTCCTTCTCCGATGTACATTTGAATAAGACTTGTTCCAGAAAGACGAATAAATGTTGCTTTAGTTTCACAAGCTACCATTCGTGCTAACAGAGTTTTACCAGTTCCAGGTGGACCATAGAGCAAAATACCCTTAGGTGGTGTGATGCCTATTTGCATGAATGCTTCAGGATGGGTTAAACTAAGAACTACTTCATTAAGCTCTTGAATCTGATTCTCAAGTCCTCCTAGGTCTGAGAAACGCACGTCTGGGATCTCTTCCACTTCCATTCCAGAAACACGGTAATCATATTCTGACGGCAATACTTCCAGTGGACAGTAGGAAATCGGGTGAAGCGCGACCATTGTGTTTGGTTTCAGTTCCTTTTCAGAGCAAAGGCCACTATTGGGGAAGAAAAATTGTGTGCGGGTTCCATGATCAAGTTTAAAAATATATGTTGACATTTGTTTAGTTTGCAAGCTATTGGGTACACATTCATGAAATATTTCCTCATTTGACTCAGATCTATGAATGATGTCACATTGTGATAATATAGCAGCTGTCCAAGGTAATTTAGTGTTTGCTGTCAATCGTAGTTCTTGTTCATGAACAAGCATCTTCATTTTTTCAATCTTCCTTAAACATTCTTTTTCTTGTAGTTGAATTTGTAGCATTTTTGAGTCTGACATATTTTGATTTCTGAGATTGATAAAAATAATCTTATTTTAATTGAAAACATAATTTAAACATTAATTCCTAGTCCTGGGCCCAATGTTATCTTACGATAGAAATGCCCCTTGCAATCGGGAGCTTCCCTTAATAATTGATGTGTTTTCGGACAAAATACTATCCGTTTTCAAATTTGGCTGATTATAGACTCAAATTGGGCTTGCGCGAGCGGAGCGTTAGCGGAGCGGTAGCGCCAAGCCCCTCTTATCGAGCAACACAACCAATTGCAGCTTTCCCAAAGTTTGGCAGGCTGTAGCTCGTCACACAGACGTCGGAGATCGCTGCAAATAGGCTCAATCGACGCGCCGTGGTCGAATTGTGGGGGGTCCTCTTTAGACAAAAATTTTTTAGAGCCTTATTAAAAAAGTTATTTCCAAAAAACTTTTTAAAAAAAATGTCCGGTGTCCGGGCGCACACCGACCGACCGACCGACCGTCCGACCGACCGACCGTCCGACCGTCCGACCGTCCGACCGTCCGACCGTCCGACCGTCCGTCCAGCAAGTGTTGCAGACACTTGGGCAACATCTGGGGTGTGGATCTCAACGGTTCTAGGGTAAATCGATGCCGCTGAGTGTCATGGCACCCCTAGTTTCTGCATTTTCCGCGTTTTTTAGGTCGAAACATCAACTTTTTGGGTAAAAATTCAGTTTTTTGGGGGTTTTTTGCATGTTTTTCAATTCCAGCTCTATATTTGTGCTTTTTACAGGGTTTTTCGCCAAAATAACAGCGCCATTTAGGTAATTTTGAACGTAAATTACGATGGTGGCACCCGTTTGCTTCTACTTGGTCTCCTTGGGCTTGCACGAGGCTGTGGTGAACAAGCAGGTCATCGTCAACTTATTTTTGAGGAATTGTAAATGGTTTTTGGTCTAAAAACAGCACCATATAGGTAACTTTGCACGTAGAATACGATTATGGCACCCGCTTCCTTCTATCTGGTCTTCATGAGCTTCCACTAGGCCGTGGTGAACAAGCAGGTCATCACCAACTTCATCTTGAGGCATTGTAAACGGTTTTTGGTCTAAAAAACAGCACCATATAGGTAACTTTGCTCGTAGAATACGATTGTGGCGCCAGTTTACTTCTATCTGGTCTTCATGGGCTTCCACCAGGCCGTGGTGAACAAGCAGGTCATCACCAACTTCGTCTTGAGGCATTCTAAAGGGTTGTTGTGCCTACAAATAGCATCATATAGGTAATTTTGGACGTAGATTATGATCCTGGCAGCCCTTTGCTTCTAGCTGGTCTCCATGGGCTTGCACTAGGCCGTGGTGAACAAGCAGCCCATCATCAACTTCATCTGGAGGCATATTAAAGGGTTTTTGACCCTACAATTAGCATCATATAGGTAATTTGGGATGTAGATTATGGTATGTTTTTCATGGGCTTCCACCTGGCCGTGGTGAACAAGCAGCTGATCACCAACCCCATCTTCGTCTCCATGCATAGGGGCCTTGCCCCTGTATGAAGTGGATGAAATTATTATATAGTGGGTTATACTAACCCAAAAAGTATCTCTTATCTATATTTTACCTGCGATTGAAGTAGGGGAAATTTTTTATTTAGCTTAATTTGAATTCTACTTGCAACTGAAGTGGATGAAATTTTTTCTTAGCAAGAAAATAAGTTTTATATCTTAGAGTGTGAACTTTGTGCACTGTAAAATTATCGTCAGTCCAATGTAAAACTTGATTAATTAATGATAAGAGAGCACCTGGCCAAAATACTAATATATATATAAAATCTGAGCTCCTGAAAAACTGTTTTAACTGTCTCTGCTACCTATCTCCATTGCAATTAATTGCAATTGGTTATAAAAATATGCCATGGTCTAATGTAAAACTATCGTCAGTCCAATGTAAAACTTGATTAATTAATGATAAGAGAGCACCTGGCCAAAATACTAATATATATATAAAATCTGAGCTCCTGAAAAAATAATTAAAAAAATGAAAAAAAGCTCCTGAAAAAAAGCTCCTTAATTGCAATTGGTTATAAAAATATGCCTTGGTCTAATTCTATGTACATATTTTGAACTTGAGAAAAATTATATTTCAACTAATGGATAAATTCTGCAAAAAATTTGGGAGCCAACTAAATTTTTACCAAATCGATTGCCATTAAAGTAAGGTGCTCTCTTATCATTAATTAATCAAGTTTTACATTGGACTGACGATAATTTTACAGTGCACAAAGTTCACACTCTAAGATATAAAACTTATTTTCTTGCTAAGAAAAAATTTCATCCACTTCAGTTGCAAGTAGAATTCAAATTAAGCTAAATAAAAAATTTCCCCTACTTCAATCGCAGGTAAAATATAGATAAGAGATACTTTTTGGGTTAGTATAACCCACTATATAATAATGTTCTTATTGTTCCGATTTCAATCTTCTTACGATAGGATTAGACTTAAACGCAAGGGAATGCTGCAAAAATCAGTTCTATCTTAAGATAAGTTTGGAAATTTATTCATCCACCCAACTTGCAGCTAGAGAGCTGATTTTTGCAGCTGACTTTTTCACACAAAGTAGGTCTAACCTTGCTTAGAAAGTGTGAAAATTTGCACCTCAATAGAGCAAAGCGGTGTGGAGAAATTGTCATTTTAGTAAAGTCACTCTAAAAACAAGTTGGGTTGACAGTGATAAACAACTTTGCATCTTCATGTCTCAGGCCCATTAAAAGCTTTGAAGCCAAAAATTTAACAAAAAATTTCGTCCTAATGATCTTACACAGGTTTAAATTTGCAGAACTCCAGGTTTTTATGTGCCAAGAAATAGCCTTTAAAATTTTGTGAGGTTTCCCCTTTCTTATGGTTAATAGACAGGTATGTCCAGTGATATGAGGAGAAATGCGAAAAACCTCACATTACCTCCAGGGCTATTTTCTCATCAAAGGAAATACCTAGATTTCTGCAAATTTACACATTAGTCAATGACAAGTAGGACTAATTTGTGAAGTTTTTTTGTGAAAATTTGTGAAGCTCCAAAGCTTTTCATGGGTCTGACAAATGAAACTTCAAAAATTTAAAAAAATATTTTTGATCGTCTAATCAACTTGGCTGACTAGACTGACCTTACTGTAATGACCATTTCTTAATAGCTGTTCAATCAATTGAGCTGCAAATTTCTACAATTACTAAGCACAGTAATGCTAAATTGGTGTGAAAAAATCATCTTTCTAGCAACAAGTTGTTTGGAGATATAAATTTCCAAAATTAGGTGTATATAAATAAACGACCCCCCCCCTGTAGCGAAATGGACCGCATCATCTGACAATTACCACCAGCGTGGCAAACTTTGTGTAACTCCAGCGTGTAACTCGAGTCGTACTGGAGTCGTGGGTTGAGTGCGGTGAACTCCAGCTTAGGGTTGTTAAATGGATTTTGGTTGACAACCTAACTATTTCACTAATAATGGAATGCTAAAAAGAATACTTGCAAACTCATCTTCAATAGCTTAATCTAGACCAAGATTCGGATGTTAAAGTGAGTTGGGCTTGTGTCATTCCGCCTGCTCTTACTTTTCTCTTACAAATAGTAGTTTTGTCCTGCAAAAGACTGATGTTTTGTCAATCAAATTCTCGCACGGAATGATAATTTCAGGGATTGTAACTGAGAATAATGCACGGTATTGTTGAAGATCTGGTTATCTATGCTTTGATTGTTATTAGTCAACTATTATAAGTCATTTACTTGAGCTTGAGTCATTGTTACGTGAAACAAAGGAGCGTATAAATCGCCACCCCCCAAGAACAAAGTCCCGTTTTGTTCTTTCAGGTTTATCGTACAATAACCCAAATGATTGCAAATGAAGAAAAACCCACTAATTGGGAAAACAAATTTGCGCTTATTAACTCTATCTTTATAGTACATCTAAATTAAGTTGTACATACTAAAGAGTACATACTAAATTTTCGTCATTTTGAGCTCGAACTGTTTTAAAGAGACTTTTGTAGATACTCAAGGATTTCGCATTTTAAAAACAGGTATATGTTGCTCAATTTTAAATAATTTGTTTAATCGGGTGCAATCGGTGGTCGCGGTGCGCTGGATGCGGGAGAACGCGCAGACAGAGAACAGCATGAGGCGCTACGTGATCCGGATGCGCAAGATAAAACACTTGACTCAAGAAGAAGGGGCGCAGGCTGGACGATGAGTTTGTGCCGCCTGAGGAGCTAACCACTGAGTATGTTTTACGATAGGGTCAAAAAAAGTTGTCGATTTTGACTATTTGTCGTTGTTGATGGGCCTTCCAGAAATTGCCGATTGCCATTTGATTGAAAGGGAAATATAAGTTTCTGCAGTGTTTTTAAGCTCTCTGAAGCAGATTTTTGCCTTTTATGCGTCACCTATCTGTTCCTGAAGGTTGGAATGCATGTGAAAGTGATAGTTACATGACCTTGACGGTAAGGTTGCACACCGTTTGTGTTCTAATGGCCTGGGAGCTGGTACCTGAGGGCTGGGCGGGGACAAAGAGTGCTAAGGATTCCAAGGCGGGTGATCGCGGCGTGGTCTACTGCAGCTTCCCTCTGAAAGCAGTCGGGAAAGGCGGTGAAGCAGAGGACGCCGAGCGATGCCGCTGGGAGCAGAAAGGCTACATCAGGGAGCTTCTACGCCATCTTTGCAACAAGCACTACAAAGAGCACAGCATCATCATCGATGACATCGCCCACATGTTTGGTAACCCTTTTACCTCTATTGCATTCTACTCTACCTCCTACCTTTTACCTCCTTCTACTCCGCCTTCCTCTCGCAAGCACTCACAAGCCAACGACTCTGATGAGCCTGCTGGGGCTCTGCCGGTGAAGTTCCAGCGCAGCCACCCGCGCCGCCACATGATCTCTACTCTGATGGATAGCTGGATCACTGCTAGTCCAACAAGGGTTCTATTTAGCCCCCTAGCTGCAATTGTGTATCATGCGCTAGCTATGTATAGACAACGACTGCAGGCCACTGTGCAGCAAAACAAGATCCCGAGCAGGTGGACACTGGCCAGATCGTGCGGCAGCAAGGCCAGCTGGCCCTCGATGCTCTCCGCTCCACAGTCTTTGCCAAGACCAAGCCCAAGTCCATCTGCGCCATAATAGACATCTGGACCTCAACGTTCAGCTCATTTTTTGTCTACTATACTCATTTTGTTCATTGTCAATGCCCTGGGGGCGGGAACTTCCTTTCTTGGAATCGTGGCCAGCATCTTCACGAGGTACGGGCTGAACCACGTCACGCTGCCCAGCACCATCATCGAGCCGCCTGCCTCTGGTCAGCGCATCATGGATGCCTTCACTCGCATCTAGACTGAGGAGGCTGGCTTCGAGCGCCAGCACCTTCACAATACTCCCCTTTCTCTCCCTCTCTTGCCTGCCAGTCCGCATCAGGGAAGAATTGGAGGTGGTCTGCGACGGGGCAAGCAATTTGAAGAAAGGCCCACTCCCCCGACCACTCGATCGCCCCACTCCTCTGTCCAGCTCCCCCGTCTTCTTCCTGTCCCGCTTCCCTAGGTTGTGCTTCTCCCCTTGCCCAGTCTGAATTGAGTCCCCATGCTGTCTTTAGCAGTCTCAGGTGCCAATGTTGCCTGCCTTCCAATCTTTCATTATTTCGAGTGGCGATGTTTTGCACCCTTAGCACTATTTCGAAGTTCTCAATCTTTTCTTCATCATTACTTTTGTCTTCAGCTTCAAGGAGTCGTTTTTCTCAATGTTGCGCTTCAAACCTTTCCATATCAAATACAAACAATAAAACAGCAAAATAAAGTCAAAAATGAATTAAAACTTAAAAAATTGGTAAAAATGGTATATTTGTGGTTTTTTTATCGATTAACCATATATTTGTCGATCAGATTTTTGTAGATTTTTTTGGTAAGTATTTTTAACGATCGCCCCCAAAAAATGTTTGCTTTTCATTGCTCCAATCCCTCTATTCCCATGGCCTCACAACTCTGAACAAGGATGGCTGTCTTTCGCCACTTGTGCTGTCAGCACCTTTTGTAAACCCCATCTCACCACGAATATTCAGCATTGGCCCTATTGTATGCGTTTGTTTACCTCAATGCTCTGCCTTGTCCATTTGCTCCTCTCTCTTTGGGTTGCCTTTTCTCTCCTGAATACGTTGGGTAATAACCATAGCAAAAGCAAGTGAAGAGCAAGTTAAACTCACTAAAAACACAATACAGATGCACTAAAAGAACCTCGCGATTTTCCCTATAAACTCCACTAAAACTTTAGAAGCAAACACCACAAAACTACATCACCAAAGTTCGCGTTTGGGTATAGGGTAACGTGAGGTGATGAAAGGGTGTGTGTGGGCACAGGGTGAATCAAGAGTGGAGGGAATGGCAAGGCCCAGAGTAGGTAACAGTGAAGGGTTTGTGGGAGAGAGAGAGGGCGGACACTGGCTGAGAACCTTCTAGAAAGGCGGGATAAGCATCCCCTTGGGTTCAAACTGAGATACCTACTTGGAGGCAAAGAAGTACGCGTCTCCTAAAGAGAAGGCAGACTACGATAGGGAAAATTGGCTCACACTTCTGCGCGCTTGCGCGACAGCAGAGAAGGCTGGGATCGGTAGCCATGGAAACTAGGTGTCAGTCTCAGCTGTCAGTTTTACTTTCCAACTCAGAGGTGGATATATAGATAGGATTGTACGTATCAATGTGGGACAATCCTACGACGTGTACATGGCCTTTTATACAATATAAACATTAAAAGAATTAAAGAATAAAAACATTAAAATAATAAAAGTATGGTATTAACCCAATATTTATCTATTTAACTCCTAGCAAGTAAAACGTGTTCCCATATTAGCAAAAAATAGTGGTACAAAAGTGACATTTATCTGTTTACATGGGGTTTGTTGTTGGCCCAACATGCATAACGTTAATATAAACTTTATAATACATTTTGTAATAACATTTTAGGAAGATCTTGAGGGGTGGAACTGGTCCAAGAGTATTTGAAACATTACTTTTTTGGGTAGAAAGTTTGAAAAATGGTGTATGTTGAGAAATAGCGAATTCTCAACGGATTTGGACAAACTTTTTTTTTGCTGGAAGGTAATAACATTTTAGGAAGATCTAGAGGGGTGGAACTGGTCCCGGTGCATTTGAAACATTACTTTTTTGGGTAGAAAGTTTGAAAAATGGGGTATGTTGAGAAATAGCGAATTCTCAACGGATTTGGACAAACTTTTTTTTTGCTGAAAGGTAATAACATTTTAGGAAGATCTGGAGGGGTGGAACTGGTCCCAAAGCATTTGAAACATTACTTTTTTGGGTAGAAACTTTGAAAAATGGGGTATGTTGAGAAATAGCGAATTCTCAACGGATTTGGACAAACTTTTTTTTTACTGAAAGGTAATAACATATTAGGAAGATCTGGAGGGGTGGAACTGGTCACAAAGCATTTGAACATTACTTTTCTGGGTATAAAGTTGGAAAATTGCAATATGCGGTTTTTGCACTGTAGTACCTGAAGTCTTGAGAATTGCACAGAAGACTTGATTTTTTTTGTTCACTAGTCGTATAGGTCGATTCTTAATCTGTGCTTACTTTTGAAATTGGTTGAGAAAACACAGACTTGATTTTTGAGTTAAAAGGATCATATAAAGGATGCGCTCCGCGGTCACCTATTGCGCTTTGCGCCATATACTTGTTT